>QANX01004088.1:0-11753 GCA_003254975.1 Ochetophila trinervis
GTCTTTTATTTTGTAATTAAAAAGAAAATATATTTATATTTATATATTTCCATGTCTTTAATTAAGTTTGGTAAAAAATAATACATTTTTGTATTAATCAAAAAAATTAGTTAATAAATGGTGTGATTGCAAAACAAACGGAAAGAAAAGGTATGTAATTTAAGTGTTAGTGTTAGTTCGTCAATGTCAGTGCGCCAGATGTGCAAAAATATTATAATGCCCTTATCTAGTCAATTTTAACAGAAAAAAAATAAACTGAAGGGAATGAGATGTAATTTAAACAAATTTCAAAAATGTAAAAGTTATTTAGGAAAACCTAAGAGGAATTGATATAATATATCATTAAATAAATGGATTGTAATAATTAAAGAAAGAAAAATGTATTAAATCTACTATATTAATGTGTTACACAATTTAACATCTATTTATTTAAACAATCTACTAAATCTACAGTAATTTTTTTTTTCTGGTTTAGAATATATATATATATATATATATATATACACTAATATATTCTATCACTATATCTATAATTTCAACTTAGTTTTTAAATTTTTGATAATACATCTGCAGTTTTTATTGATATATATATAAATTATTATTATAATTTTTATTTATAATATATCATTATTTTTCAGTAACAGTTAAATAAATGTATAATAATAATTCTATATGGTAATAAAGATTGTAGATATATTGTCAAAAATTTAAAAAATAAATTTTAATTTTAATTAAATTTTAAATCTTACAATTAAAATTAAAAAAAATATCATCTAAACTCTCTGCAGTTTACTTTTTATTTCATAATAAATTTCTTAATTTAAAACATTTCAAATATAAAAAGAGAAGATGTATAAGTTGGATGAGGAGAAAAAAAAATTGAAAAGTTGAAAAGTTATTTTCGCAGAGAAGATAATTTATTTAATTTTTTAATTACTTTTTTTTTCTATTTTTAGTATAATATATTATGTTGCATTATTTTCAATCTATATCAATAAAAATATTACAAAAAGTTATTAAATTACTATTTAATAGATGTTTGTTATAAAATATTTACAATGTTTGTTATAAAATATTTAACTACTATTTAATTATTTTTCTGTTAAATTTAAAAAAATTTATTAATGGTACGACCTATTTCTAAAAACTTTCAATCTACTAATTTTTCAATGAAATATGAATAAATTACAGAAATATAAATGATATTTTTTTTATGTTAAATTTAACAAAAAAATTTTAAAAACAGAAAATATTTTTAAAAATTTTTAAACCGTTTATTTTTAAATAGAAATAAGATATTTTCCATTTCAAATTAATCCATATTATATATTTTAAAATAATATTATTTTTCCTTCATTTCGCATTTTGCAGAAAAACGTGTAGGAGATAACGAACGAAGCATGAAACTTATTTGACAGACAAGAAAAAGAGTCAAAAAGCAAGGATTGGTATGGATTACAGTGAGAACGGGTACATGTTATTCAATGGCAAGAAACACTCAGAAGTAAACACGTGTAATTTGATATTGGACAGTTGACACCAAACACTTAAACCAGTGGCATATGAAGCTCAATTTAGTAAATCCAGGCCAAGCAATTAGCTCGTGATTTAATAGCTTGGTAACTGTATTAGTTTCTCCCGTGACAGGCAACTTCCCATACGTTTTTCCCTACGCTTCTCTTCTCTCCTCTACTTCTTGACAGCCATTGTAAGAAACGAAAAAGAAAAAAAGCAAGCTTGAGAACCGTTTGATGAAGGTAAATTCCAATTCTCCAAAATACCCTCCTAAAGCATCCAAACGAAGACATTGGCTTTTTTCTTCTTTTTTTTGTCATTGATGGAAAAAGTTGAACGAATGATTATTTCTTCCCATTTCGAAACTAATCACCTCCGTTCCCCTCGGTTCCGGTAAAGTAACCGACACGAAATGAAAATTAAATTCTCAGAAATACCCTCCCCTTGAAATGGAAATTCTATACGGTTTATAAGGGTGCAAAGGGAATTTTAAGAACTTGAAAAGGTCGTCCCTCAGAGACCATCATGTGCCATGTCAATTCAAAGGTAGAAAACCCATTCCGCTAAAAAGTCCAAAGTGCTCTTCAATATTCTTTAAAACCATTGTCGGAAATTTCTATAAAAACGGAACTATGGAAGGGTAGTTATGGAAATGTAAGCGAGAATACGAGTAGACTCAGTAAGCTATATACCGTTCGGACCGCAGAGCCCAAAAGAGAAAAAAAAGTTTTTGGCTTTTTGGGCGATGAAGGAGAAGCTGTTGCTCTTCTCAGCAGTGGCCTAAACCTCATAAACCCCCTCTCTCTTTCTCTCTCTCTCTCTGCCCGAATTTCTCTGAGTTGAAAAATGGCGACTCAGTTTCCCGACGATTTCAAGTGTCCGATTTCGCTGGAGATAATGTCCGACCCGGTTATACTATCTTCGGGTCACACATTTGACCGAGTCTCAATACAACGGTGGCTGGATGCCGGCCACCGTACATGTCCTATTACCAAACTGCCCCTGCCTGACCATCCGTTGCTCATCCCCAACCACGCTCTCAGAAGCTTGATTTCCAACTACGCCCTTGTCTCCCCGCCGAAATTACAGCAGCAACCCCAACCTGAACCCCAAGCCCTAATCTCCACGCTTACTTCTCCGTCTTCCATGCTCGACTCCAAGCTTAACTCGCTCGACCAACTCACTCGTCTTTCTAAGCGCGACTCTGCTTTTCGTTCGAAGTTGACTGAGTCGGGTGCTGTGTCGGCCGTGCTCAAGTGTGTCGGGTCGGATGATCCGGGTCTGCAAGAGAAGGCGCTCTCTCTGCTGCTGAACCTGAGCTTGGACGATGATAACAAGGTGGGTTTGGTGGCCGAAGGTGCAATTGGTCAAATCATCGGGGCTCTGCAAGGCGGGTCGTCGAATTGTCGAGCTCTTGCAGCGACCATGCTGACGAGCTTGGCGGTTGTAGAAGTGAACAAGGCCACAATTGGGGCATACCCATATGCAATTGGGACTCTGGTTTCGCTTCTCGGAGACGGAAAAGGCCGTGAGAAGAAGGAAGCGGCTACGGCGCTTTACGCAATCTGTTCATTCCCTGATAATCGGAGGCGAGCCGTGCAATGCGGGGCGGTGCCAATTTTGATGAGGATTGCTGATTCGGGGCTCGAAAGGGCTGTCGAAGTTCTGGGTCTTCTGGCCAAGTGCAAAGAAGGGAGAGAAGAAATGGAGAGGTTTAATGGGTGTGTAAGGATTTTGGTGAGAGTTTTGAAAAACGGTAGCTCTAGGGGGATTCAGTATGCGTTGCTAACGTTGAACTCGCTTTGTTATTTTAGTGAAGAAATGCGTGCTGAAGCCAGGAAAGAAGGGATTTTGGAGATTTGTATGGGATTATTGGATGATGATTATGAAAAGATTAGGAGAAATGCTTCTAATTTGATCCAGGTTGTTAGTGGAAACCACTCGTTGCGGTGAAATGCAAATTTGTATAACGGAAGGAAGATTTTGTGGGAGACTGAAAATGGAGAAAGGTCGATTTTGCAGATTACAGTTGTTCTCGGTGGAGGTGAGTTGGTTTTTCCTTTTTGTTCTTTTTTTCTTTTCTTAATTTATTGGTTGTACTTTGGTGGGATAGTTCTTGTACAAAAAAGAAAAAAAGATTAGATTTTGATTGGGATATGGTTCTTTTTATCTTGTAAATTCTGAATAAAGAAACAAATGGGGTAGCTTTCTTTATTGTTAGCTGTTTTGCTGTAAACGTTTCAGAATTTGTTATCTAAATTGTAATTTGTCCCGATTCATGGAGTTTTCTTGGTTCCCAAGCAGTGCTACCACTCAAGGTTCAAATACTAATTTAGAACTTGTGGACCATTAAGAAATTAATGTTGAGATCAAGAAGATCGCAAGAAAACAAGGAGCCCTGTTTAAAGCGTTTTGGTTTCGATCCTTTTTGTTTACTTTTGTTGCTAAAGACGATTCATTGATTGTTTCAATCATCATCCTTTAACAATTAACTCCAAACCGGAGTACGGTATGATAAATGTTATGCCTTCTTGTCAAAGAGCTTAATAAGCGATGCAAAACTTGCTTCTCATGGATGTTTGATCTTAGATTATTTTGTGGTTGGATCTTAGATTCATCAATTGGTCATCACTGTTTTATCTTCTGAATATATCTTCCCAGATATGGTTTAACTATAGAGATTGCTTTGGTCTGGTAACAAATCCGGATACCATAAATTTTAGAAAACCTTGTTCCTGTCTTTCTAAGTCGTACATTGTTGGAAAATGTACTGCATAAGGCAAATATCAACTATCAACCATCCCACCCTCCCCGAGAAGAGGAAAGTTGGTGCATTTAAACACTGTCTCACTGGATCTTAGAGAATTGTAGCTGGCCTATATCACCATCTTATCTTCGAAACTATGCTACAACAGTCAACAATAAACCAGAATTTACTATTTTCTTCCCTAAATACGCATCATCGGGAGAGGCTATTTGCTTTATTCTGGTCACAAACCCTCAGTGTTATAGATTTTGAAAATTTCAATGATTTCTTTCTCAGTCATACATGGAATGTTATCTTTATACTGTTAAAACGTGTATTTGATGTATTCTGTGATTATATAAATGATTTGTTAATTCAATCTCAAGGCAAAGGTGGAGGAGTTTTTAGAGAGTTAGAACTTATGTTGCTGGTCTACTTGTTGCATGTTGATTTCCAAATCTAAGTAGGTGAGGTGATCATGTCACATGGTAAACATTCAGCATGTTTCGATGGATTATATCTACCCCACGTGAAGATTGCTGTATCATTTCTCTAATGCTTGAGTTTGAACCTAGATTGGACCACTTCGTTCAGAGGGCAGCTATCTTGAACTACTAATTCATTTTTTTATTTTCCTAGCTCTACAACTGAGTTTGCTTTCTCAAGTCTATATTCTTTATATAAAAACTATTTTATGCTGTTGCAATTCAACTTGGTGTTTTATATTTTGATTAGACTTGATACCTTTTGTAGTTTTTTGGTGAGAATACTTAATATCTCCGAAGCAGTTTTGCTTTTAAATTCATAAATGTTACGGCCAACAAGGTATAGATCAATATATCTTTGTTAATTTCTGTCTCTTGGTAAAACTTTGCACTTGTGTGTGTTTAATATCTATGTTCCTTGCTGTCTGTTTGCTTCGCCTGTAAATTTAACTGACAGTGTATGCTATTTTTATTTGTTTGAAAAATATTGTTCAAAATGTGAGCTTTCATATTTTAGGATGTCCTGGTCTGCTTCTTCTGATTTGTCGGACTTTTGGTATCAGACGTTATGTTTTAGGAGAATAGCTTCAGTCTCATTTGCATGCCAAAGTCTAACCTAGCTAATTCATCAAAAAAAAAAAGTGTAACCTTGCTATGCTAAATTGGTGAGTGGTTGTCAGGGGCGATGGCTAATATTTAAAATTGTATGTTCCATCATGACGGTGATTTGTCTCGTCTTTGATTGCTCCTGGTCCTTTCAGTGGCTGTAAAGGTGAATTGTTTTCCGTTTTGTTGTAGGCTTGCTCAGGTAATTCCCTGATACTGTCTAGAGCTTTTGGAGATTTATGGTTGGACATTATGAAAGTTTATTTTGAGATACCATTTGCTTGAGTTCTAGAACCAGTTATGATTGTTAAAACTCGGTATATGAAACTGTCTTATGGATATGCCAATGAAGTGTTTGTTATTTGCAGTCATTGTGGAAATGGATTCCTTACGTTTCCTACAATTAGTATCTTCGAGACCAGAAATAGTCAAATATTCTAATTTACTATCCATATTCATTCAATATTTTCATTTTTAGAGGATAAATTCCCACGTCTAGACCATGTATCAGATGTACGAATACTCAACCTCATTCATTTTCCCAGGTGAAATATGCCTCTTCTTTGCATTTATTAAGGCTTTTCTCCCAAAAAAAAAAACAAAAACAAAAAAACAAAAAAAAAGTGAATGACTGCATTGATGTTTGATAATTGCAAGGCTTTGATATACTTTTTGCTCTTGATTCTGTTAAATTTCTGTTTTTTTAAAAATGCTTACTAGAAAAATTAGTCTTTGTTTTTTTTGATAAAAAAAATTTTTGAAGGTACGAATCATTTTTAAAAAATTATCTAAATATTTTTAAAATTATTTTTTGAATTAAAAAAGCTGTTTTTGACTGACAAACAGAACTTTAGTGTTGCAATTATTGCGTTGGTGGGGGTTGCTAGAAATTGAAAATGATGGTAGTAAATTTCGGTTTTATATGAGAGGAGGCTACTTGTTCAGTCCCTGTTTGTTTGGTTCTTGTTACGTTGTTTTTATGTTTTGATTCATCTACGACGGTACGACGCATTCAATGCAAGCTTTTTTGTCAATGTTATTTCACGGACGACAACCCAACAACCTGCTAGTCAACCAGGGATCTGGTGAACGATGGGTCGCACCGTCAAGCTATCCTTAGAGTGAACAATCACAGATCCAGAAGGGTTTTTCATTTTATTTTTTGGAATAAATGTTTTGCAGTATTAAATAAAATTAATTTTGTTTGTAGCACTGTATTGTTTATTATTAAAAAAACGAATATAAACTAGATTTCGTAGTCAGAGAACTTATTCCGAATGGAATGGGATCTTCGATGTTGTAATTTAATGGATAAACCTGTTTCAATTTTTATTTTTGGGTGAATGATAAACGTATTTCATTACTATTACTATTAGTAAGTAGTTTTTTTTTGATAATGTTACTATTAGCAGTAGTTGTTATCAGTATGAAAAGCTATAAGAATTGATGGTGCATTGAATTTGGGTAGTTCAGGACAAATGTTTTTGTCCTCTGGCACGGAAATCGAGGCAAGACTGTAGAGTATAGTTTCTATCCCGTTTACATATATAATAAAAAAATAATAATATTATTTATTTTTAAAATTTATGGAAGGACAAAGTTATGTACACAAAAATTATAAGAAATTGTAATCTCGCGCAACGTAGGGCCGACTTATAACTAGAAGACATGAAAGAAAATAAATAGAAACAAATGTTATTTCTATTTTTTTTTTAAATTCTTTTTTTTTTTTACATAAGCAATGATATTTTTTGGCAGAAACAATTACGTTTAACACTAAAATACCAAGTCAAAATATAATATTATATTAATTTAATATAAATTAAAACGACCAGATTACATAAATATTAATCAAGCAAACTAATATTTTTAAACAAAAGATAATTAAAAAAAGTATCTGTCCATAGTAATTAAAAAATAAAATAGTTATGCAACATAAGTTAGTTTGCCAGTTGGTTGATACTTTTTTTTTGCTCAGAGTACTTACAAATAATTGCTTCAAGAACAATGCTAATGGGCAATTGTTCATATTCATCCAAGATGCAAAAAATATCATTAATAAATCAACCAACAGAATCAAAAAGTCTAACTTCATGTCTAATTTGGCCTGTCTTGAGGTGGCAAAGGGAGAAAATGATTGTTGGGCTCCTCAGCCATGCAGTCTTTAGAAACGGAGATTTGAATTTTGATTTTAGAATTGAAAGAAAATGAAAATGAATATTCTTTAATGACTGAAGTCGAAGAGTCCATAGTAATGAAAAATCATTTGTAATCATTAAATACGTAATCATTAGAAATGGTTCAAAGTTGAAAAGTCATTTGTAATGAATATTTAAGATTCTTTATTAACTAATAAAAATTGATTGAATAAATTGTTTAGCATGCACATATTACATATGATTATTTTGGAAATTGTATATATAATTAAAAAAATTGGGAAAATTTTATGTCTACAAAAAAAATAATAAAATTATAAACCCGACCAACGTAAGAGCAGGCTATGTAACTGAAAGACAGACAAAGGCAGGTTGGCCATGTAATTGTACAGTTTGCTATATACATTCAATCCCGTTCTTTAATAAAACACATCACTCAACAGATAGCTTTTATAGAACAAAGATGTCATCTTCAACTTCGATATTTTTTATCCACTTTTTTCATATTTGTTTCGTCTTATAAACTTTCAAAATACACATATTTGGATAAAAAATTAGGAATTCAAAACTTTTTTAATGAATTTAAAATTTTTTGACTAGATTTTTGAAAAAAAAATATATAAAAAAAGAGTTATAGAGAAAGGAGGAAAAAAAAAAAGTTGCAGACGAGTAAAATGAAGTTTTTACATAGTAGATAAAGCCATTAAAAAAAATTGATTTTTCTCGTTAATTGCCCCATGAGCATCCAAACAAAAATATACTTTTCATTTTGCTGCCTAGAAGCTTCAGCCCAATACAACTGGGCTGGGCTAGAATAAATGGGTTGAAGCAATTGATGATGCCCATAACAGGTATGTCCATATAGAAAATAGTGGGTCCAGACACGTACTCCTCAAGTGAGGGCCGTGTTGGTGGCTGACCAACGAAATTGCAAAACTATTGAAGAGGTGTAAGAACCAAGCAAGGAGCAGTTTCGATACGAGAGCTTTTTTTCTTATGTTGGGACTCATTTCATTTATATTGTGAAAGATCTTGGTGTTGAAGTCCTATTCCTTTAGGAAAAAAAAATCAAAATTAATAAAATTAGATCACCATTTTATTTATAATGTCTCAATACTTTATATATATATATATCTATATATTTATAGGACAAATATTTACACCATTTTAACATTTAGATTGTCACTAATAATTTATTATTAGCGATAGCTTCGCTTTTATACATAGAGTCATTATAAAGTCAAGATGTTATGACAATTTTATAGTCATGACATTACTTATTAGTTATTAGCCTTTAGATTACTTTAAAGGTTGACATATAATGAAATCTTAGTTGAATGTATAAGTTTGATGAAGTACTAAAATTCTAAAAGAGGCAAAGTAAACCATGTATGAGCTCAATTAAATCTTAAACATGTCTTTAATTCTCAGCTTTTAAAGCAATTAAAAAACTGATAAGTAATGTACAGACTATAAAACTGTCAGGATGTCGTGACCATAGAATTTATATATATATATATATATATATATATATGAGTTATGTTAAATGAACCATCCAAGTTATCAATATAAATTCAAATTATACACGTGTCATTATTTTATTGGTTAACATAATAATATAACCTAAATACGAATAAACGAACCTTTTAAAGAATGAGTGTAATTAAATATAAAACAATCAAACAATGACACGTGTATAATTGATAAATATGTTAATAGACTTGATAATACTTCTAACATTATTATTTATATATATATAGTAATAATATAGTGAGCTATTTAACCTATGATGTTACATCAAATGATGATATATCTAAAGAGTTTTGATATTTGTCACCGTCGATGATGATTGCCAGTGTGATCCCAACTTATGTGGTAAATTTTAATAGGAAATATTTAATTTAATTTTTTAATATTAAAATTAAATAAACCTTTTAATTGTAACCTATTAAAATGACACATTATTAGTAGATAAAAATAGTAAATTTTTTATGTCAAATAATTATCTGGTATAATAATATAGATTAGATTATACACATATATATATATATATATATATATATGAGAAAGTAGGAAAGAATATATGGTATCCCTGGCTACCTAGCAATGGTGTATGAAATCTTACATGATGAAAGGGACCAAGACATTCGTAGAGAGGAAGGCGTTACTCCTACTCATGCCCTTGAGGTGAGCGTGGAACTATTAGGTATTGTGGGTCACCAGCACCAACACTAATTGATTTTCTTCCTTTTTATGGAATACAAATAAGATCACATCCTCAGAGTTGGACACGCACAACTCAGAGATACAGAAGTTTTACCATATTACATTGGTGAAGGAGATCAATAGCACTTTCTGTCCTCCTATGCCTCATTTGTCAAATTTAATTTAAGTAATTTTTCTTTCTCTATACAAAATTTTGTTTGTGAATTTTATCATAAAAATTAAAATGATTCTAAAACAGTACCGCATATATCCATTGAATATGAAATCCATAATGACATATAATATTTTCTTTTCTTTTTGAGCTCATTGACTAAAACGTTTATTCAATTTTGGGAACCATTCAAAGATGAAAGCTGAGGACCAAGTCATGAGTCCAGCACAAGAATCTGTAATTGACATCTCTTTGATGAGATTTCGAAATTTGTGCTTTGCACATGGCAATTATTGTCAAATAGGAATTGAAATATTTCAAAACAGGAGACATTTTGACTTGCTTTCTGAAAAATATATTATGAGGTTATTTTAGAAAAAGAAAAAAAAGAAAAACGTATAATAATGGGCAGGCAAAGTAATAATGGAGTAGTGTTGTTAAGAGTGCTTTTAGCCAAAAAAAGTGTTGTTAAGCATGCGTAAAGAGGATGAATTCGGGGAAATGGATTGCTGGTCTAGTGTTAAGGAAAAGAAGCACGCTCTAAGACAAAGGCCATTGATGGCCATTTTGCTTTCCTCCAAATTTTGAAACAAAATTTATATATTAATGTTGGTCTCAATGTATTTTAGTATTTTTAAAATTAAATTTATTTGTATATAGATCTTTATAATTAATTTGTGTAAATTAATACTTTTTAAATTAAAAAAAAAAATTGTACATTTGTCCAATTTAGTTAAAATTGATGAATTTCGTCAACTTACAAATCACGTACATAGTAAGTTGCTCTAAAAATTGGTTTATTCATTTTGAATTATATCAAAAAATAATAAATAAATAAAAAGTCATAAATGAATTTTTAATTTTTTTTCATATTTTTTAATTTTTGGTACAATAAAAAATAATGAAATTAATTTTGAAAGTCACGTGTTATGCATGTAACTTCTAAATTGACGGAGTTTGTCAATTTTAACTAAATTGAACAAATATGCAATTTTTTTCAATTTAAAAAATATCAATTTATACAAATTAAATGTAAAAACTTCTGTATGAACAAATTTAATTTTAAAAAATATTAAAGTATATTTAGACCTATTAATTATTAATGTTAAAGTACCGTCTATCTAAAAATTATAGCCGGTAGAAAGTGAATGCAATTATATATATAGAGTATTTTTTTATTATAAAAAAATGTGAAGATTCGAACTTAAAATTATTATTTGAATTGAAACTAAAAACCTTAGCTTATAATGGGATCAGTAATGTAAATCGTATGTATTTTCCAATAATAGGCAAGTCTCATATTGCTAGATCCACCATGTGCATCATATATTTTTCAAATGAAAAAAAGAAGAAGAAGAAGAAGAAAAGATCATCTTCATTCTAATAGTTTAAGCATGCCGTTGAATAGTTGATAAATTGGGGACTCCTTTCTTCTCTCGCACCTTCTGGACCTATGTTACATGATAAATTTTAGAGGCTAATTAAGTTACACTTGAGATTTCAAATGTGCTAGTGACGAAAGTATCATTATATTTATAGGGTTCTTTGAAATGCAATATTTTAAAAAGGAAGAATTAAAGAAAATATAACAAAATCCAATATATATATAAGGATAATTAGTTTCACTTGAGATTTTCTAAAATTATTAATTTCTTTAACAAAATCCAATATAAATATACATAAGGGCAATTAGTTTCACTTGAGATTTTTAATAAATATTAATTTCTTTTAGTTGCGACTTTCAAATTATTAAATTTTAGAGTATTTTTAATGGTTCAGTAAATTGTTAATTTTTTTTTTGCCATATCAGAAAAATAGACCATCATTTAGAAAAGAAAACTTTCCAATGAGTCTGTCAAATAATTTTG
>QANX01004090.1:0-83129 GCA_003254975.1 Ochetophila trinervis
ATGAACTTACCACTTTAAATTTGAAGATACCAGCTGCCAAAATTCTACCAAAAGAATTTTTTACTGAAAAATTGGAAAGATATAACATAATAATTGGAGATCGTTCATATTTAGGCTCTGCATATTCAAAAAAGTTGTCCCTCCATCTCAATAAAAGAGACATATTCAATGACCATGGTCTTGAAATTTTACTGAAAAAGTCTGAAGAATTGTTTTTATATGGATTAGAGGGCATAAATAATGTTCTTGAATTAGATGGGGAAGGGTTTCCAAAACTGAAGAGTTTCCACCTCCAAAACAATGTAGGAATTAAATATATTATCAACTTGGTGGAAGAGATTCATGCTTGCAGTGCCTTTGTGAGTTTGGATACATTACATCTTACAAGACTAATGAATCTCAAAAAGATATGCCATGGAAAAATAACAGAAAATTGCTTTGGCAAATTAAGAGTCATAGAAGTGGACAACTGTGATAGATTGAAGAACCTTTTTTCATTTTCCATCGCGAGAGGCCTATTGAAACTGGAAAAGATAGTAGTGACAAATTGCGAAATGATGGAGGAGATAATTGGTTATGCAAGAGAAGATGATTCTCAAAACATAAGCAACGAAACTGTCCAAAAGATTCAATTTCCGCAATTGCGAACCCTGAAGCTGTGTTCTCTACCAGATCTTAAACACTTTTACTCTCAAGTGGAGACAAATTGCAGAAATCAAAGGAAAGACAGCCAACTGATTGTAGACTTGTTCAACGAAAAGGTAAAGTTTTGGATTCAAATTGTAATTTTTTTTTTTTGGTCTTTACTTGAAATGCATACACCCAGGCACCTCTCTAAACAAAAATTATTTACCTGTAACTTATGTAATATGTATCTAAATGGAAAAGTGTTTTACTTGGAGTGCATCATAGAAATTTTGAGCATTAAAGAAAATATATGTTCAGACTCGAAGGGAAACAATGTAAAAAGTAGCAGGTAAAGGTAACCACTTTATTGTATAATATCAGATTTATGATATAGTTAAATTGCAAAAGAGTATCACTCCATTAGGATTCTATGAGCTATGCCATGTATTTTCATGCATTGAAGGATTCTAATGTATTGGGAATATTTTCCCAAACCGTTTTTCCCCCTCCTAATTTTTCTATAATTGTTCCAAACTTGTTGAGTGAATTCATTCAGTTCTTGCCTGATTGTTTTCCCAGGTCTCATTTCCTAAGTTGGAATATTTGACATTGAAAAAGTTTACTTCCCTTAATGAGATCTGGCATGGTCAATCTGAAGGCCTACCTACATCTGTAGTTTCTGGTTTGAAAGGATTGACACTATCCACGCTACCCAACTTGATGCACTTATGGGATGAGAACTACTATACAGACACAGCCTTCCTGAATTTGATGGTTCTACAAGTACAAAAATGTGACAGGTTAAAGAACTTAGCACCATCCTGGATATCTTTCCAAAATTTAACAGTTCTGATAGTGTCGAATTGCAACGGAATGGTAAATTTATTGACTCCCCCAACAGCTAAAAGTCTGACACAGCTGAGAGTAATGGACATTTTTGAATGCGAAAGCTTGAAAGAAATAATTGCGAGTGAGGGAAGTGAAACAGAAGGAGAGATTATTTTCAATGAATTGGTGGCACTTGCAGTTCATTGTTTACCCAGCCTCACAAGTTTCTATTCGGGAAATCTTGTGATGAAATTTCTGAAATTGAAACACGCACAGATTAATCAATGCCCTGAGATGAGGAGTTTCTGTCATGGAGTCGTAAACACTCCACAACTACACAAATTAACACTACTTGAAGAACATTGGATAGATGGTGAATATTTTACGGACGAGGACATGGAATTGCCAGAGAGAGATAATACAGAATTGGATTTTGATGACTTCACAATCAGTGATGACGAGATGGACAATGGTAGGGGCATACAACAAGAGTTAATTGACGGTGACATCAATACCACAATAAGACATCTTTGGGAGAAAGACCAAATTGGTTTGGGATTACAACAATTGTTCACAGAATAGGTAAAAAGTACTTTCACCAAACTTGTTTCACTTTGACTTGAAATTTTTGACTGTTTTGCATTGCATTGAACTGCAATGTCTAACATAACAAAATCTATTTATACTAGATTATGGAGAAGATTGTCAAGGTTTGAAGAAAAACAGAGGATATAGGCATTATGAAGTTTGCATCTGTCAAGACGAGGTTTTTTTTCTTTTTTTTATTACTTTTCCTCATGAATGTGCAGCTGCTGAATGGTAGTCTGTTTTTTTCTCATCAGATGCCAAATGGTTTGATGCTGTACGATATAAAAGGCATAATAATTTTATTTACATCAGGATGATTTGTGGGTATTCTTAGTTGATATCTTAATGTGATTTGTTAAGGAAATTTGGGATATTCTTTAACGTAGAGATTCTTGGGAGTTGAATATGTGTATCATGTTGAAGATATTTTGCTACTATAAATTTGTTATAAGATTATTCCACTTGTGGAGTTCAGTGCACATTGTTGTAAAAGCCCAAAACAGAGAACCCACAAATTTGAGTGGCTTTGTGTTATTTTGTTGTTGTTATATTGAACATTTGACTCAGCTAAGTATACTTCAATATTTATATATATAGATTAATAACATTGTTAATTAACATGTGTATAGATAATTAAATTGCAATATTGTGTAATAATTTTTAAAATATTCCTCTTGCACTGTAAAAAAAAAATATAAACAAATTATCCTATTTTATTATTATTATTATATTTCGATTAAGTGAATAATATCATCATGCAGCTCCAAATATATTGTTAGTTTATCAAATAAAATAGCGTTTCTATCTATATGAAAATTATTCCTATATAAGAAACTCGCTCTTTCACAATGAATTTCTACCCAAAACTATTCCTTCTGAATTATCCTGAAATACTCAGCTGGGAACTATTTGTAATTAATTAATACAAATAAATAAATGTTAAATATGCTACATCTACCCAAGAGTATCAATAATTAATGGGTTTGCGTAGTGAGTGCCACGTTATCAATAAGAAAAGGAAAGAAAAAGTAAACTCTTGACCCCTTTACTCACAGTCAACCTCTAATAATTGTTATTTGCTACAGGTGATGGTCCACTTTAGTCAGCGATTATAGTCCATTATTGTTCTGCTTACATAATTTTAATACCAACGCTCAGATTTACTTGCCACTTCGATTTCTTGTTTGCTTGCAGTTTCTTGAAGCAAAGCTAAAGCTTTAGCCAACTTCAGGTACACAAATTTGCTTTGGTTAGGTGTGGTTTGATAATTATTTTAGTTTTAGTTTTTATTTTGAATTTTGAATTTTGAATTTTGAATTTTGAATTTTGAATTTTGAATTTTTTGAATTTTTTGAATTTTTTGAATTTTTTGAATTTTTTGAATTTTTTTGAATTTTTTGAATTTTTTGAATTTTAAAAATAAAAATAAGTTTGATAACTATTTTTTTTTTAACAAATTAAAAAACAAACAATGTGTTTGATAATTTTATTTTTATTTTAAAAGCCAAAAACCATTTTCAATTTTAGTTTAAAAGAAAAAATTGAAAAAAATCATTTTTAATTTTAATTATTTATTTTTTATCTTTGACAACAACACCAAAACATAAAACAGTTCGAACCAGGTCAACCCGAAACTGCCAATACGAGTTCAGAACCTGCAACTGTCCAAACATGGCCCAGAACCACCGAGTTGGAGCCTAGACCACAGACTACCCAAATAGACTGCGACTATGGGCTGACCTGACAGAACCAGAACCACAGACCGTCTTGTCAAGGCCACAAAATGGAAACAATTCGATTGAGGCGGGAACTCAAAACCACTCCGATGAGGTCGGAATCACAGTTCGCTTGGACAGGGCCGAAAAATCAAGACCGCCAAGATGTGATCAAGACCATGAACTGCTTAAACATGCCTTGATATGGGACTGTCTGATCATGTACAGAGCCTGGGAATGCCCAGTTGGGTCCATAACCTGGGAATGCTCGGACATCGCTAGTACTCAGGACCGCCCAGTCAAGGCTAGTACCTAAGACCGCTCAGTCAAGGCAGAAGTTGTTTGGTCGAGGGCCGAAATCCGAGACTGCTTGTTCAAAGCCGAAACCCAAAACCGCTTAGTCAAGGAAGAAATCCAAAACTGCTCAGTCAAAACCGAAATCCAAAACTGTCTGATCAAGACCAAAAATCAAAACCTTAGATAGCTTAGAGTGGACATAATGTTGAAAGAAGTAATGCCAATCTTATGGAGTTAAATAACTTGCATCCACTTACCGCTATATTTGCAAATACCAGATTTCAAAATCCTACCAAAATATTTTTTTAGTGGGAAATTGGAAAGATATGAAATAATAATTGGACATGTTAAAATACTAGATATTTTGATTTTGAAATTTCACCAACAAATTTGTGCCTGAAGCACAATACAAGGGATATATACCATGACCATGGTCTTGAAATGTTGCTGAGAAAATCTGAAGTGTTGTTTTTAAATGGATTTGAGGGTTTGAACAATCTTGCTAATGAACTAGATGGGAGAGATTTTCCACATATGAAGCGTCTCCACTTTCAAAATAATGATGGAATTCGATACATCGTCAGCTTGATGGAAGAAATTATTGCTTGTAGTGCCTTTTGTGAGTTTGGATACATTACAACTTAATGAATTAATGAATCTTAAAAAGATATGCCATGGAAAACTTACTGAAAAGCCTTTCAGAGAATTAAGTGTTATAGAAGCGGACAAGTGTGATAAATTGAAGAACCTCTTTTCATTTTCCATTGCCAGAGGCCTTCTACAACTTGAAAATATTGAAGTGACTAGTTGCAAAATGATGGAGGAGATAACCATATGTGAAAGAGAAGATGATTCTCGAAACAATGGAACTGCCAAAAAGATTCAATTTCCCCAATTGCAAACCCTGAAACTGTGTTTTGTACCAAACCTTAGACACTTTCAAGTAGACACAAACTGCAGAAACCACAGGAAAGATGAGAAGTTGATTGCAGGCTTTGGCAAGTCCTTTTTTAATGATAAGGTATAGTTTTTTTAGATCACTTTAAATATTGTTTTTGGTCACATAATTGTTTATAGAGATATGGCATAGAAACCATAATTGTTGTAATGTTTACATCATTGTTTTCCCAGGTCATATTTCATAAGTTAAACAATTTGACACTGAGAGGGTGTGCTTCCCTAAATGTGATATGGCATGGTCAATCTGAAAGCCTACTTGATGATGAAGAACACACATGTGTATTTTCCAATTTGAGAGGATTGAAACTAGTCCAAATTGCCCAACTCGATGCACTTATGGGATGAGAGCAACCATGCAGACAGAGCATTCCTGAATTTGGAGGCTCTACAAGTACTAAAATGCGACCAGTTAAAGAACTTAGCATCATCCTGGATATTTTTCCAAAATTTTTATATCAAACTGCAAGGGAATGGTAAATTTATTGACATCCTCAACAGCTAAAAGTATTGAAACAACTGAGAGGGATGGACATTAGCAGATGCAAAAGCATGACAGAAATAATCACAAATGAGGAAAGTGAAGCAGGAATTGATATCGTTTTTAGTCAATTGGAAGTTCATTTCTTACCCAACCTCACGAGCTTCAGTTCAAGAAACTTTATGATAGAATTTCCGAAGTTGAAATATGTAGGCATTAATTACTGCCCCGAGATGAGGAGTTTCTCTCATCGACTCGTAAGCACTACACAACTAGACAAACTGACACGGCCTGATGAAAAGTGGGAAGATGGATAATACTACACTGATGATGACATAGAATTGCCAATTTTGATGAGCTGATATTCTGCGATGATGATGAGGTGAACAGCGATAAGCAGGTAAAGAAGTTAGTAGAGGGTGACATCAATACCACCATAAGACAGCTTTCAAAGGACTAAGCTGGTCTTGCCTTGCAACAATTGTTCATGGAATAGGTATAAACACATTCACCTTGTTTATTTTTCTGTGTTGAACTTCTGAATACTCTTTTCTTCTTACATTAAACTGCAACAGTAACTGCTATTGTTTAACATAGATTAAAATTGGAGAAGATTGTGGTCTGAAGAGCACAGGATAAACAATTACTATAGTTTTGTGAGTTCCCTCATAAATGCAAAGCTGCTATGTTTGTGATCGAATCCCAAATGCAGTTTTGAACACTGTACGATAAAACAGGCGTGCTACTCCTAGACTAATTTTATATAAAGATGGTACGGAATTGTGAGATATTATCTCGTGTAGAATATTGGAGGGTGAATGAAATGCATGTATCTTTTTGAAGAAATTTTTGCTACCATATTTTTCATACAAAATTATTCCGCTTGTGGAGTTCAGTGCATATTGTGTATACGAAGTCGTTTCAATACCAGAGCGGTGTGCGAATTTATTGCTTCGTCAATTTTAATCCTACAAGGATTGCACAAACCCAAATATAAAATGCGTCTCCACATATTTCATATATTCTCGTTACTCTACTTTTGCTTTTGCTTCTTGCTCAAATAAAATTGAAAAACCTTGTCAAGAATTCAAATTTTATTATATTAATTTTTTTTATCTTTTTTCCCCAAAAGGGAAATAAAATAATGTTTTTTGTTCCTCCCTTTCAAGGCATGTGTCAATATGAACTTCGTAAATATGGAATTCATCACTCAAAATATATGCACATCAACATCGTAAATGTTAGCATAAAGCTCCAGGACACTCTCCAGCAGTAATTTTAGGTATCCCAACCAACACTCCCAAATATTGAGCCTTAATTTTATAAGTTATCGAATATCCAGTTAATCACCAGGTATTTAGCGACACAAACGCCAAAATGCCCCAGAAACGTGTGCAAGCACTCATGCAAGCACAGAACAGAAATTTCAACAGAAAAACCAACAACAATCAAAGATGCTTAGCCACATAATAAGAGTAAAAACCCACTAGGGCAGAGTGAGGCCAAATGAAACGGCAGAAAACGGCAGATCATATAGCTGATTTCCTTTTGGCAAAATCGTGAAACACCATCCCTCCCACAGAGAAGATGAAAATGAAACTTACAAGCAACCAGGAAGGCCAGTTAAAACATTATACACAGCCCTACACGCCCTAATTCTTATAAGAAAGACATGATCGGAGAAACCAGATAAAGAAGGAAGCAACATTGAAACAAATACCTATACCTCTATACATCCCTAATTCAAAATCTTATGTACTAAATTACAAAGGAATTAAATGGGAGATGCGATCTACCTCACCTCAATAACGGGTGCATGATGGTTGGGTGAAGAAAAGTCCGAACTATCAAGGATACACAATTTTAGACTAACATTTGAATTGATCACCCCTTCTATGACGAAGTAATTACACCCAGTAGGATGGTACTTTCAATGGCTAAACGCAGCAAGCTTCCTTTTCCACCACTTGGACTCTTTTCACAGAACCGCACATAAATAGAATCGACTTCATGAAATGAACTGGTGTCATCTGATTTCATTTTCCTTCTCACTCTAATTGTAGATTTTTACTGGCTTCTCAAATGTGTGGCGATTCTGCAGAATAGAAGCATTGTCATCATTTTTAAGCCCACTAAGCATAATTTTCTCACAGTAACTTATCTATTATTAATCTTTACGACCATAGAAATGTCAACCTCCTTTTCCATGGAATAAAACCCAAGCAGCCAATTGAGGCAAAAGCTGCCTTGAAAAACTGCCTCCCATATCATTTTGGAATAGAATGAAGCACATACCAGTTGCCAATTGACTGACATTGGCAATGGATTTATACAAGTATGACATATGACCATCTTTTCTCAACAATATGTATTCATTAATTGAACTCAAATTGGTTTACAACATTAATATTTTTTTAATTTAGACTCCAGTAGGAGACAAAGATGACCGTTAAAAGGTGTAAAAGGTAGGGTAGAAGTTGTTGCGGGACAAAAGAAATTAGGAGAAATGCACTAATAGTGATGCAGATAAGAGTGATAGCAATCAGGCACCAGATGGTGGTGGCAGTAATGGGGAGTAATCATTGCAGAGGTCATGATGGCTGGGGGAGGCAGCAGCACGAACAGTAAGGGTGCTTGTATAGAACCATAATCGACAACTTCATAAAACTACTTGCATGACATTTATTTAAATTGTATCTAAAAGATGAAGCTTGCATTTTTAAATTCCATATGTTTTACTACCCCCAAGATTTGCATAATCTTACTCGCATATTCTAAGAAATGTAAAGAGATAAATTCCGAAGGTAATATATATAACCTGAGTATCAGTAATAGCAATTTCTAAAGATGAAAATGCGACCAAATTATAAGCAGATTTTGCAAATGCAGTGGCTAGGATTTAGGCATCTTAAGGTTGAAAACCACTGAAAGTTCTATGCAACTTGGAATTTTCATTAAATTTGTTTTTCACATATCCAGGCTGGGTGATATCTAATACCGTTAGGCCTTATATTGTTATTTTGGTAAGTAGAATAGATATTGCCAATGTTATATTTTGCTATTCAAAACCGTCAACAGCAGGGGAGATATCTAATACCGTGAGGCCTTATATTATTATTTTGGTCAGTAGAATAGATATTGCCAATGTTATATTTTGCTATTCAAAACCATCAACAGCAGTCACAAAGCAATCTTGATCAGGCATTAAAAGTAACATAATACCACCCAAACCATGCTTGATGCACCTATGTGCCTGATAGTATTATCAACTGGTTTCTCACCCAAATGTATCTTGACAGCTAAGCACAACTGAGCTATAAAGGACATTGATTCTTTCATACCTGATTGGCTGTATATGACCTCTTAGGTGCATTGTCGGTGTGTTCCAGTCCAAGATACTGTTCCCAGGCACCATAGACATCCCTTCTCTAAAAGTGAGATTTAGAGAACAAATTCAAGTGAGACACCAGAAGATGTGGGGGCCAATAGAGGAATGTGCATGTGTCAGAGAGAGAAAATGAAGAAGAGAACAAATAACAAACCTGAAATCGACTGGCTACAATGTCATTGTCCTGAAGGTATTCTGGACGACCAAGTGACAAAAATGCAAACTTCCACTGTGCAAAAACAGCAAAGTATCAGAGTAAAAAATAAAGCAACATCACAATTAATCAATGAAGAAAGCTTCAGGTATTTTATCAAAGACTGCATCATAACAATTGAAAACAAAATGACAAAAAAGGTCAAGAGCTTTTGTTCCTCTGATAGGAATGACAGCATATACAAACTCACCTTTGCAAACTCCTCGTCAGGAACTTGCAGTTTTTTCTGTATTCTTACTTTAACTTCAGCTAAAGGCTCATCCTCACGAATTACCAAGAAAAATGGTTCACCAAAATTTTGAACCTGCTAACAAATCCAAAGAAAAATCAAGAAAATTAGAATCGATTACAACAATAAACACCTCAGTTCACCCAATGCTATATAAATGGATAGGAAAAAATTGATTATCATATGTGCCTATCACCTGGTTCTGAGCTGTGTCCTTCATAAAATGATAAACATGAATCAAACGATCATGAGGACCAAAGTTTTTCTCCTCTTCAGGGATCTGTGAAACAATCAATAAAACTTATAGAACCATGATTTAAAGCAATAACGAGGGAACGAAAAGAATAAAACATCAAAAATAAACCAAACAAAAGACGGAAACAGAAGGAAAATAAAACAGAAGGCAAAAATATGCTGAATAACCTTGTTTAGAAATCAAACAAGTCAGCAACTTTTAAAAAAGAATCTTCTTCATTTATATTTATTTTGTTTATATATTTAAATATATGGAAAAACACATCCAAACAATCACAAACTGATAACTGAAGAACTGACTCACTCACTATTCACCAGCCTAGCAGAAAAGTAGACTTACCTCTTCAGCACGCAATGTCCAGTATTGGTCATTTATATTCTCAATTTTTTCAGTCAGAGGAAAAATCTGCAGACAAACATTTGAAAAGTTGTAAAATTAATAAGAAAAAATTGCCCAAAAAAAAAAGTTACTGTGAATATTCACAAGCCTAGAGCTACCCAAGAAACCAATTTTAATATAGGTGAGCTGAATAGCATAGTTCTTGCTTCTGCCAGATGTGTACATAGAACAATGCATATTCTAGTAGTATCTAATACCTTATAGATCTTGTGATAGAAAACTTCTAGCAATCTGATTTCCGCATTAGGATGAGACAACTCCACCTGTTCCAAGTGTAAGAGGAAAAAATAATACCATTAAAATCTAAATTAAATAAATAAAAGTTAGAGTTCTCTCTTGACAATTTTAAGAGTGAAGACCACTTTATGGTAGCTCAAACATTGGATGTTTCCTAATAATTAGAAAGAAACTCCAGTTTTGGAACATAAAAGCTGCAACTACCTTTGTCTTTAGATCATTAATCACATCCCCTACAGTGCTCTGTTTTGGCAATCGAATAGTATGAATCACTACCTGCAAAAATAAAATGCTTACATTTCAGATGCTAAAAACTATACCGCCTTATTCAGAATAGAATTATAGTTTACTGTTATCAGTACTCACTCCATCCTTGGTAGTATGATGAAAAGCAACTTTCAAAGTTTTCAAGCCTTGCAGTTCTGGGAGAGGAATGTCCAATATTTCATAGTAGAGAATATCCGAAGTCTAAATGAAGAAACAATGGATGTTTTTCAGAAACTAGGACCCAGCTGTGCAAAACCAAAAAAGAAAACAAAAGAAACAAAACCTGATTGTAGTGCACGAGCATGTCAGACAAATGCTCTACACCTCGGTACTTGATAGGTTGCGGTTTGGGTTGCTGAGAGTAACAATTATGAGAGGTAAGTCTGATTTTTGAAGGATCATCCAATCCAAGATGCTGAGCAACTCTTTCCACAACATCATCATAAGTGTGAAGCTTTGACCTAAAGAATATGGGGAAATAATATCAACCAAGATATAATAAAAAAATAAAAAAACTGGTCCACACGAAGAAAAATAAATGACAAATGTCAAAGAGAAACTTACAACTCAAGACAAAACTCATCTTCCTTCGGTTTCTCCAATGATCGGAAGCGAACAACCTAACATTATAAAAAATTAAGCTAAAACTAACTAAATAAAATGGAAAGGAGGAACCCAATACCTTAGATAAAATAATAAGTAGCATCTAAGATATTACCTTTACCAAATCAAATGTAGAAATAAAAATTCCATTTCAACTTTATAGAAACCAAGAAATAATAAAATCTTCACAAAGAAAACAACTGAAAGAAAACTGATGAGGACCTAATTTAGATGGATGTCCTAAAATAGTAGTAATGTGAGTCAGCACATAAAGCATGAAGCTTTGAAAATAAACGACCCCATAAATTGTAATCAATAGGTGCTTTCACCAGCAGATTCTAAGTATCCTTAAAAACTATACATGAGAAACTCCACTCTAAAGCATCATATATCTTCCAATCCAGTAATATTCTTAACTAAAAAAAGGATTGATGCCCCAATAAGAGTTCAAATAACCAAAAGAAAATGACACAAGACAGACATGTCATGTGTACCAAAATTTCTGATTCTTCCCTCTTTTTGAGTTTTCACACCAGCAAAAATACCAGATTAAGAGGCTCCGTGTACAACATTATCATACATGAAAATTTTCAACCACACGTAAAGTGGATTCAGCTAGTATAATCAATCCACAAGCCATGCAGTGCTTGTTCATACTTCTTCCCTCTTCAAAAATTCAAATTCCATGCAAAGTCCAGACAATGGAGAACGACTAAGCAAGAAGCAAGCATTTAGGATGTATTTTCAAAGAAACGGGAGCACCACATACCTGACGATTGCGAACATATTCTAAGAATGAAGGAACATCTGGATAGCGGCTTTGTTCAGTACTTCCAGATTGAGTTTTCTGAAAGCAAATGATGTCCCCATCTTCAAGCTTGAGAAAGAAAAAAAATTTAGCAAGTCAGCATTAAAAAGAGAAAGCAAAAGAATATAATTAACCCCAACCCCTTCTCTCTACCCTCAGAAACAATGGAAAAACAATAAAGTAGTTTACAATAACTGAAGCCAATAATAAACAAAAAGCATGAAGTTTAGGTCATTAATGATACATACCTGACTAGCACGGAAAGTGACCTTCTTGTCTATGTGTTCACACATAACATTAGGCTCAAACTTTATTTCCTGATTATCAAAGGCAAATTTAAGCTAAGCAGTTGATAATGCTAAAACGTAATAAACTAGATTGATGGAATCTGAGATTCTCAATAACCTCAAAAATTTCAATTTCGTCATCAGAATTGAAGCCGGCCATTTCATTTAACTTGGTCAATATCTCAGCTGGCTTCCCACTTCCCTTCACAAAGAGCCTTCCCACATACCTAAAGTTAAAGGGGGGGGGAGGGGGGGGAGAAAGACATAAATACACACGTAAAGGAAACCAAGCACACATGCAACTCCAATTTAGTAAATAAGAGAGAATACCGCAGTTCCTCTTTCAAAGGGTCATAGAGTTTAAAGAATAGAAGAATCTCCTCTTTAGTCTTTTCAGGAGGTGCAA
Source organism: Ochetophila trinervis (assembly GCA_003254975.1). NCBI lineage: Eukaryota > Viridiplantae > Streptophyta > Magnoliopsida > Rosales > Rhamnaceae > Ochetophila > Ochetophila trinervis. Next base: position 12,588 of record QANX01004090.1, read on the forward strand.
CAGGCCTCAAATCCTGTAATGATCGTGCAGATAAGCAACATACAATAAAGAAACTCAAAAATCCAATAAAATCAAACTCAAGGATTCAGAATATAGAAACTAACTGAATAGTTGAGAAAGCATTACCGAGCCAAGTTCTACTTCCAAGAATAGCTTTAGCTCCGCATTATTTGCCTTATTGGAAACTTCTCTTAGTTGTCCAACCTACAATGCATCAGAATTTTGCAACATGAAGTAAATTCTCATAGGAAAATTTAGATAAATCATATGAACACAATACTGCGAAGAATCTACTATTACTTAAGATATTAATATTGTGCAGCAAAACACAGAGGAGTTGCAAATAAAATTGAAAGAACTTGACTGTTGTTTTGCTTTAGGGAGCAAAACATATATATGAACAGACTTTAATCTGCCAATGAATCTAATTATCATTAATTTCCACACATCAACTTTACCTTGGTTCACGGTCCTACTTTTCAAGCACAACCTCATTGGATCCAATATGGTTTTATCAATCCACTCTTGTTCATGTATACAAATTTATATCAAGACATTTTAAGGAATCCCACATAGAAAACCACTTTAGTTTTGCATATTTAAAGATTTTTACTGACCAATAGAATTACAAGAACCATTAGTTAGGTAGAGTGTTGATCCAGCAAAAGAGTAAATCAAGAGGTAAGGCCAAACTGTGAAACTAATGCCTCAAAAGCTGTATCATAACTTTGGAACCTTTGACATATGAATCAAACGGTACTTACGGATTGTGCTTCCTCCAAAGGTGTCAGTGGCCGATTTGGCCGGTATGTATGGTTCTGGCGCTTCGCCCATAACCAGAAACGTTGAAATTGCACTGGTATACCAAACTCTTTGGCAACCTCTTCCTGAGGAAATGCTTAATAATTAGTTTACGAAAAATCAATCATATCCAGAAATAAATAAATATAAACAAACAAACAATACCAAAAAAAATAAAGGAAAAACAAAAACAAAATGTAACAGGGCAGTAAGAGAGAGAGCAAGAGAGAAAGAGAGAGAAAGGGTGAGAGAAAAAGAGAATTTAGAAAGTGTATACTATAGCTTGGGGCATCTGATTATATGCGGAGTTGATTTTGTAAGAAATCAAAACTAGATTTGGGTTGCTTGAAGATGGATAAAGAACCTTGTGTATAGATTGCATATATAAACCTAACTTGTAAGGCTTTTGGGTTAACAATTTCCCTAAGCTTGTTTGTGTTGCCTTGTAGACAGCAGATGTAGGATTCTTGATGCTGAACCACTATAAATACTTGTGATCTTCATGTGAAATGCTTTGAATATGCTATAAAGTGTTTGATGTAATGCTTGACCAAACTTCCCCTGTATAGCATCCATTCAAGAGAAATTGATTGATTGCATATTCTTTTTTGAAGCAGACTATACTGATATGTTGTGCTCATCTGAGTGACATTATACCAAATTTTAATATTGGAAAAATATTTAAGAGCCTGAGATAGATATTGGTAAACTTTTTTGTGAGCATAAAAGAGTAAAATCAATCCATTAAGTAGCTTCCCCTTCAACTAAGATTGGGAACTTGAGTTAGATTTCATTAAACAAATTTCAAACAAGGCGGAAAGCTTCATAAGAAAGTATATTGATTGAAAGAACCTCAAGCTATAAATATACAAGAAAAGTTATAAAAATTCTATTGATCTCCCCGCTTCCTCCTCTTCTAGAACATAATTTCAGGTTTAATGCCCCTTTAATTTTTTACACAAGTTATTAAATCTTAGAGCGCTAGTGCATTTTACAGAGGCTTCTGATCCTAACCCTACACATAAACACACATCAATAGTCCTACAATTGAAATGTAACATTAAAAACTAAAAAGTAGCAAAATAAGAAACAGAAAAGAGTTCATAAAGGCAACAGATTCAAGCAAACTGCAAAAGTTTTAAGCTTCATTATAACAATCAGAGCTCTACTTCTAAAAGTTAGAAACATTAGGGATTCTTCGTAGTTAAACATTGTTAATGTACTGTACACTTAATACAAACTTGAGACATAATAGTCCAGTAGAGAACTGGCAGAAAAGGAGTTTGGTTTACAAGCAAGCAACTCCATTTGCCTCACTTAACTACATTTTTTATCTCACTTATCCACATCTTTAATATAGATCTATTACTGTAAACCATACATAATAAGGTAACTCAAATATACTGCTGAATTCCACAAAAATTAAAGTGCACAAGCCAAAAACCAAAGGTGGAGTAAACTTCAACAGCTCCAGATAACTCCACTCCCACATGTGAATAACAGATGTTTAAAAAGGAACATACCTTAAATAGGTTAAAAGGCATCTGTTTCTGGATACGGAAACTACGAACTTTGTCATGATCTACAAGATCAAAATGTTTATCCCTTCCTATCTGCTCAAGTAGGTCCTCATTACGTGCAACCTAGTGCAAAAAAGAATTCATAATTAAATCATGTCCCACAAGTCAACATGTTTACACCTCGAAACAGCATTAACCGACACGGAGAGGGGATGGAAGAGGGAGGTGGAAAAAAAAATTCACGAAGCTGTAACCTTTATGATAGTGTAAAGGTGTGCTTCAGCTTTCTCCTTTCTCTTTTGCTCCTTCTCTTCTTGTTCTTTCTTCAACCTTATCTGGAAGGTAATACACAAAAAGGAACAGCATTGCTTTGTTTCAAGAAAAAGTGAAAATTAAGTCCACATTAATATATAATTATATACTAGTCATCTTACCCTAAGGTGTTCTGCAATGTCCTTCTCATCAACATTGCAAATTATTTTCTCCTTGTCACTTTCACGTATATAAACAAGCATATAAGCATTTGAATATTTTGTAAATTTGAATGGAGCATTGTTGAATCCAGGATTTGTTTGTGGTAACTGTTGAAAGGAAACTGGTTCAACATAAAATTATCAAATATATAAATAGTAGAAACTGTAGAAAGCGACCAGAAACCTTTTACCTCTTCCTCACCGCCATACTGCTCCTCTAATGCCCTCTTAATATCTTCTTTTGTTACCCGTTCATCCTCAAATTTAAACCTTAAAACAACAAAATGACAATGTCAAAACCGAAGGGAAGAAGGAAATAAATAAATAATAAAAAATAATAGTTTACAACAACTTAAGTAATAATCTGGGAGTTATTTTAAATAACAGAATCCCAAAGCTGGTTAAGCACTTTCATCATATGCATGAATAACCTTGAAGTCTACCACTGTACAAATGCATGAAAAACCGCATGCACTAAATTATGGGATTTTAGCAAAAATACAGTTTCAATACTATCTTCTACCATATATACCAAAATAAATATGATGCACTTCCAGACCAGCTCTGAATTTGTGGTTGTTTACCACATAAGCACCACCACAATATGAATTCTTTCCCTTTTGAGCTTTGACATTGACCAAATAAAGTCAAAAGTGGGTCTAATACAATCCATTAAGCATAAATATGAACACGCTTTGTAAATTATTATCTGCCATGTGCTTTTTCTCAATTATGCACTGTAGTTCAATCTGGATCTGAATAAATATTTCTACTGAAATCTTCTGAGCAAACTTCTGTGGTTATATTTAGTATTTCTACCTTAGTACGGGCACTTGGAACAAAGAACAAAGACAAACACTTTAATTTCTGCAACATCTAAAGTTAAAAAGTAGGTTGAAATCTTCCATATTTCTGTTTTAGTAAAACAGATGGAGTTTATTTTAGATTTTATGTTTCTGGAATGATTGATATTGTATTTCTCTTTCCGGTTTATTTCCCTTGTTCGTGTCTTCATACCTCTAAACAAGCTGCAGCTGAGCTTACATCTTCAAGACATGATTTCATGAAAATCCTGTTTCCAAAACACAAGTTTGGTTATGCTGTTCCAAAGAGCTTAGCCAAAATAGTGAGTTGAAGACAGGACTTCATGAAATTGGTTTTGAAGACATAAGCATATCCTGTAGCTAAATCATGACAAGACATATTCTCATGTAAAATCCTGTATTTGGAACATGATTTTGGGCATGCTATTTAATCATCATACTGTAATAATGAATTGAAGACAACCAAAATAAAAAAGAACAAAACAAAACGCCGTCAAGGCATAATTTCAGTGGTTTTCTAAATAATGCAAATCAAATTACAAATTGTCACAATTGACTCCAATCCTAAGGCCAGATTCAGGTATATAAGACATCAAAATACAACTCCTAGTGCTACTTTAACCACACCATTCCATTACTTGGACTCTCCACTACATCCCAACGCATCCATGTTCAATGCTTGAACACTGAAAGGTATGGCTATTGGACACTCAAAAAATGTGGAAAAAAAAAACTGAAACTAAACAGATCCTGTCAACTTGGACACATACCCCCACCCAAAACTCGCAGCTGAGTTGGAGCAACAGAAAACTACACAATTATTGTTAATGCAGTAAAGTTCACATTAGTTCAGAAAAATGTTTTGAAGAAGATCAGCTCAAAATAAAGTAATAAAGCTACATTCTTCTGCTTAGACACCTAATTGATTAGAGATATCAACAAAAAACGAGTAAAGAACATCTTAAACACTCGAAAAGTATGATAGGGAACAACAATAACAAATGTAACTGACAAAGAGAATTGATGCATTTCCAGTTTTACCAAAGCTCACGAAGCATGATCTACTTATCCTTCATATAGGAATAATAATTAATAATATCCAAGAATATTGGTAATAAGAACTAATATCACATATTGAAGACAAGTTATAATAAGAACAATAAAGCATGTTATGCATACCACTGATCAGATAGAGTTGGCCTGATATAAGCATAGTAGTGCCCACCATGTACCCCACCACTGTGCACCAAGACACTGCAAATAAAAACAATATAAAAATTTCCACTTGACTAGCACCGTCAATGAAAAACAAAGAACATCGAACCAGATCAAGAGCTGCCAACAGAGTATTCTAACGACAGGTATGCAGTACAAGTCAAACATTGCACATGGTACATAAAAGAAAAAATAAATGAAAATAAAAATATATCTACCAACCTACTGACCTGCACAAATACACATCTAGATCAAAAAAAAAAAAATGCGATGACCAGCAATCACTAAAATGAGACAAGTATAATTCCAAGCAAAGGTGTAAAATCATACGGGACTTGATGAAAGTGAAAATATCATAACTCATTTTATGCCGTAAAAACTAAATGTGTGTATATAGTTGGATAGAATAAACCATCATGGTATATTATAACGGGAAAGGAACACTCACCATGTCTACCCACTCGGATTTCAAATTTATTGTACAACTCAGATACTTCACTTCAGAATGATCAAATAGATACAAAATTTAGTCTGATGATCCCCTTATTAATCTTATACACAAAATTCAACCAGAACTTGTATTCAAAATTTCAATATTTTGAGCAAAATCCTTTCTTAGCCCTTTGCTTCAGATGATAAGTTTTATCCCAGCAAAATATTTTTGTGAAGTAGATAAAGCAGGTATTATTCTAATTGACAAAAATACCTTCCCACTTTTATTAAGTTGATTTAGCAGTATTGTTTAAAGAAACTCAGTATATTCCAACACATTACATTTCATATAAGGCAGATCCACACTGTCTTCAAAAGGAATCTTAGAAATTAGTTCAGGAGAATGAAATATATATAAAAAAGGAGGGGGGTCATGGGAATTCAGCTTAACCTATAGTATAGGAAGTTGCCGTAATACAAACAAACAAAGGGCATATTCATTAATTAAGATCATCAATACCTATGAAGTGTGTAGAGGTTGCGGACGCTCCTGTCAGCATCAGGGGAAAGATATTTCCCATTCTCCCTATCAAGATCAAGTTGCAAAGGGAACTCATAGCGGTCATTGATCTGTTGGAAAGTGGAACGGGTGATTGCAGGCATGGACATTAAGGCAAGAAATACAAGAAAAGAAGCAAAACAATTGAAGAAATGGCAAGAACAAAAATAAATTATTAATGACATTATAAATTACTAACAATTGGAGATTAAGAAATTGTTCAGGTTAGAGAAGTCAATAAATCTAAGAAACAAATAACAATGATCCCACAAGCACATAAACAACTGCTTTAAAGCTCTAAGATAATGTTCTACCGCCCTAAGTTATGTCTCTGTTACTCTAACATAAATATCAAAACAAAACAAAAAAAATAGAGTAGCGCCTAAAATTTCTCAAACTGTTAGTCCCTAAATACTCCACATTGGATGTGTTAAAATTTGATTGTGTTTGCTTGATAAACATAATTATAAAATTCGAACACATGCAAAAAAGAAATACAGGCAACAGATGTGAGTATAAAGAACTTAATCTGGCTTATTTACCTTCACCATAGTATCCCGTACAAAATCATACTCAAAGCGCTTTAACTGAAGCTGAAGCACAGGTGGAAAATCAATGAATAGAACCCCTTTCCTAGCATCCTGAAATGTTAAATAACAGCAAAATATATATACATGTTCAGATAATTTTCCAGACCAATCAGCAAATTCTTTTTTAAATGGATACATACCCATCACAATATGGAGAAAAGAAAAATAAATTAAAATTAACACAAAGGAGAGGGGGGGGGAAGGGGGCAAATTTGACAATCAGCCTAAATTCCAAAAATACATGAACAGAAATGAAGCAATCCTGACATCAATTTACCTGTAAACCATATTGTTCAGCATGATATTTATTATCACCTTCTAGGCGTTCCACTTCCACATACTTGTCAAAAGAAGCATAAACATCCCGACAGCCCTTGACGTCAAGCTGAAGATCTACACTCAAACATACATAGCACCATTAGGCCCACAAAATTTCACATGTGATAATGAAGTTTGATATTTCAAGTTCAATAATTTACCATAAAATGACTCTTTTCTCGTTGATTTATAGTCCACATTGATGCATTCAATATAATTCATATGGTGCCCTTCAAATAACTGCTGTATTGTACCCTCCACAACAGTTCCCTGTGCCAGTAATGCAAAAATTATTACTATAATGCCCAAAAACGTATTTGCAAGAATAATGTGCAGAAGTATGAAAAATGACACTACAAGATCTTTATACCTTCATCTTGTCTTCAAGCTTTTCACAAAGAACCCTGTTGAGTTCTTGAACATCATGCTGCATGAATGAATCATATGTATCCCATCCAAAAGATTTTGTCAACTCTTTAGTTGCTACACTAGTATCACTGTACTGAAGCTTGTAAAATAAACTCTGCAAAGCCAGAGGGATACTCCCTGATGGATTATCATTCTCAGTTGTTGGCATATGATACACAGCCTGAAATAAATTTTACGATATGAGGTTTCAAGTAAGAATACCAATAAGACAAGTTACACATTGCGAATATGCTCACCTTTCTAAAGTAAGGAATATGGTACAAGGTTTGGAGGAGTGAGTTCATATAACACGTCGCTCCTTGGTTCTTAAGTCCGACATAACCAGTTTCTTTCTTTGAGTCATGTGACCAGTAATCAATAACCCTACGTACAGCAACATCAGCTTCAACTATGCATGTATCGTTCACAAGATAACCTCTACCAGGATCATACAATTCACCAAGAGGCATGAAAGAAGTGAAGCCCCAATCACTCTCGCGTGCATTGAACTGGTGTTGTGTTTCTGCAAACCACAATATGACACAATTATAACCAGAGATTAGATGGCGTACACATAATGAAGGGCACATTGCCACATTGGGGGTATTTTCCAATTTTATCAAACAAATATTACACGAGACTTTATCTATACTTTCTCTGTGCAATAAATGTCATCCTCCATCTTTGTGAAATATCTCCAATGAGAAGAAAAAATAAGGCGTTAAGACATCTTGAACCTTGTGTTCAGTATTTTACCTTTTCTTTCCAACAAAGTTGTTTAAAACAAAGCCAACACGGCACGATATCTAAGAATTTTTTTTCCCTCTTTTACTTCCTCTAGAACCCTTTAAGTTAGTAATCAAAAGTGATGAGCAAGATTGAGTAAACTCCATTCAGCTTTCTTAACAAAACAAAAGCATACTGTATTACCACTTCACAAGGTAGAAAAAGATGATCCATGGATCACCACCCTTCCTACACATTAAGGACACCTTCTTGCAAACAATTAGACATTCGTTCTTTTTTCCACTACATCTCATGTCATTTTTTTTTACTATTAGGATCACCATCAAGTGCCATTAATCAAGAAGTTGTTATAGGATTTACTATATAAAAAAAAATGATTATGGAATCAAGAATCCACAATCTTTAATAGAAAAACTAGGGATAACTGGATAAGAGTAACCTCTTAAATTAGCTCAATCAAAGGGCACAAATCAGAGATTTCTCTATTGTTTAATTTCAGAAAAAATAAATAAACTTCAAGAGGAAAAGAAATATGGTACATCACAAGATATACAGTATTAAAAACGAAAATTTGGCCAATGATAGTCAAATAAATTCTACCCACTCAGCATTCTGAAATCTAATAGAATCCCCTTCCCCACTCTCCAATTCTGGAATAAATATATAAAATTCCAAGTTTTTGAACACAATCTTCCTGTCACTATAATAGAATCCATGACATTCTAATGAAGGCCACGAATGTTATTAATGCCCCTAGACCATAAAGAATTATTTTCTGAAGGCAATCTTCACACCATTTTCCTAGCTAAGATAGCTCCCTTTTTAATTCCCAACCCCAAGTCCACCTTTTAGTTTCAGTATAGCAGTGATAGCACCATTGACTTACTCAGAAACTTGAGGCCCAAAAAGCAAAAACCCTTCTCTACAGCCTACCCATACCAATTTATCTACAAACCTATATAAACCTTTGTTGGAGCTCTAAACGATGAACCATGATAAATAGGAAATTAGAAACATTTGATAATATTTATAAATATAAATACATACACAGAGAGACCTCTAACCCTCAAAGAGATGCATTATTTTCTTCAAAAATGACATGATAGAGCAACCAAAACAAACATAAAACAAAACGAGCATTCCTTAATCAATAAATAATATTCTATCAACCGCATAAACTTGGACATAATGATGCACCATCAAAGCGACCCCATTCCCACTTAACAACCCAAAATTTAAAAACTCATGGATGAAGGGAGCCATCATCTAAGCAATTCCGATAAAACCAACAAGTGTGTGCTGTATGATGTTAGTCATGACACTCATTATGTGCTGAAAAACATTCCAAAAGAAGATAAAATAAATAGCAGAATTGCCCAAGAAAGTAAATGACATCATTAACAGTTAATAAATAAATTAATTATGAATTCTGCATAAAATTCTTGTAAAAAAACTGTGAATACTGCAACAAACTTTATAGAAAATCTTTCACTAAGATGTGAACTCTCCATACAAAAGAGAAAAGAAAAATCATTTGATTTCTTGTTCTTCCCCAGTAAGTGGACCAAAGTCGTTGTCATCAAATAATCCAAGAAACTTGAAGTATAGACACGTGGCATGATGGCATGCAACTTGTAAATGTACAAGGTGGGTTGCTGTCCAATTTTGCTAACTACTAAACACCAAATTACTTCTTCATAGGAACATCAGTAGCATAGAGAATACCTTTTCTAACCGAGTATTTACTATGAATTTGATTGACAACAGACAAGCTGAATTGGGCATATCTACTCCACCCATAAGGCAAGGTTGGCGAATCTGCAACATCTAGATACATAGACAAATGATCTACATTGTTTCCTTTAGGGAAGATGAGTATCCTCCTGTACAATTTCAATTGAATGCAGATATAATGATCATCCAGAAAACTGATATATTCAATTATGATTTACTCGTGGATAAAAAAAAGTAACAAATGAAAGGAGAACCAAGTACCATTTGTAGCCTCCAACAAAGAAAACATCAGAATAAAGCTTCTTGGTATTAAGCCTTGAAAAGTTCTCTATTGTCCACGTGAACCGCGCTGATGGTGGATCCTCCACTGACTGAGCATCCACAGTATTCGCAGTTTCTGCTTGAGCTGCTAACAACAGTTAACCAGATATCAAAACTCCACTATATATTTTTTTTTTCAATTATCAACAACAGCACATGAAAGAAAAAGAGATAAAAAAACACAAGTATAGCCTTATCAGGAATGACCCAATCCTTAACTTGACCATATATATGCACCCACCCCAACCCCCTCTCTCTCACCCTCCTTTTCTACTTGTTTTGAAAATAGAAAAAATTGAAACCTAGATGTGAACCATGCACCAAGAAACCACTTCATCCAGCTAGATTCATACTCTTGCAAGCAGAATACCTTAAATAATATCACCAAATCCTAAATTCTCTGGTTCTCATAAATTAAAAAATTAAAAATAAAAAATAAAAAAAAATAAAAAAAAACCTAAACTTTGATGCCGACCATAGCAGAGACGACAAATTATACAAGCAGTTTAATATTTCAAAAAATCAACAAACAAAACAAAAATAAAATAAAAGATCTACTGAACTGTTCCCAACAATTATGTCGGCAAAAAATTAAGCTTCAGCAAAAATTGAAAATTTTGTTCCTTCATTTTCTTCTAGGAATAACAGTGAAAAAAATAACAGAAAAAAAAGTATTTACCTTCCATGGGCTGTGGACCATGGGGAAAGTCGGTGTGTGGAACCAGCATCTCATCATCCTCCTGCTGTTGCTGCTGCTGCAAAAAAAAACAAACCAAAAGGAAAACAAATTTCAGTAGCCATATATGAGTAGTCGGATCTGCTAATTGAAACCCTAGAATAACAGCGAAAAATCCAAAACAAATCGTTTTAAGGGATCGCAATTGAAATTGAAATGAGATAGAATAGCAAAACGCTGAGTTGAGGGATTTCTGGTAATTACATCAAGCGGTGGAGGAGTCATCAGAGTCATGGGTCCGGGATTGGTTGCCGTCCGATCGTCGAATCAGAGCGAAGCTGTAGCTGAGATTGAGCGACAGAAGAGAGAGAAATAGAGTCTGCAAGTTGAAGGATGTGAAGAAGAAAAGGGGGTGTTGCTGGGTTTAGTTCGAGAAGGGACAGTGTGGGAATTTTGTTAAACCATGGAGGAGAAGAAGATAAAACCCAACGATACCAGATCCGAGACCCGGCCCTAAACGCATTTTATTATTGTGTTATGTTTTTTTCTTTTTTTAAAGTGGTTAAAAAATAATTAAATTTATAATTAGCTCATTATTGATTTTAATCTTTTTCATACTTTCAAACTGATTTGTATTCAGGTAAAACTACTTAAAATATATTTTACATTTTTAATTCAATTAAATCTGGATAAAATTTTCTCTGTCTTTCAATTCAGCCTATCAAAATTGATACATTTGAATTTTCTTCTTTAAATAAATATGCACTAGATACACTTTTGGTGATGAGAAAGCTTACAATTATAAAAAAATTAATCAATTGTTTAGCGACGAGGAGGCAAAAGATTATAAAATGATGGGTAAAGCATTTTCAATGGAGAACGTGGATTATTGTATATATAGCATAAAAATAAATATTGTCTAAATTTATATAGCAGAAATATATAATTAATTTTAAAATTATTCTTCAATAATAATGTATACAAAAATTATTTATAGTTATTAATTAATTATATATTTTATTAAATATTTTTAATTTTTAAGCAAATCATATTTTTTTTTTAAATTTACTTTTTTAAAAATTTGAAAATGTCTGAAAAGTCTTCAGAATTAGACATTCATTTTGACAATGTCAAAATCATGTCATCTCGACATCCATTATAGACATTTCCATTGGAGAGCATTTTTTTAAAATAATATCTATATGTGTTTACGTGGTGTGGTATGTTAATTTTAATAATCCATATTTTATTAAATATACTCTAGTATCCCACTCTCTACCGGATTTGGAATCTTTTTTTCTTATGTGGGATATCAAAGAGGGGGTGTGGATATATCTGATTCTCTTATCCTCCCTCAATTGCTCTCTCCACCATCTATTAAGACTCAAATCATTTATCATCAACATCGTTTTTGACCTCTCAGATCATTCACCATAGCTCAAATCCTCAGCCTAGCCTATTCGCTCAAATCATTCAACCTCTCAAATTCTTCGAGACTTGTGTTTGAATTTTATATGAGCTTTGGGATTGGCTGCATGATTCATAACTATCACCAAAATTGGTGATCCATGAACTGTAAAAGGCGGAGCCCCGTCTTCTATTTCCCTCGAAACCATGGTGGCCAAAGACGTAACTCCAAAGTGATGATTGAGGAGCTCGAGACTGAACCACTAGGGTCTTCAAAAGTAAAAATGGTGAAAAACGATTTGGATCAAATGAAAAATGAGCCGAAGAACATCCATCAATGACTTTTTTTTTTATGTTGAATTGAGAAATACTTAGTAACAAAATCAAGTAGATGAACCAAAGCATGGTCTCTTTTGGCTTCTGAAAGGAAAGAGGTGAAGACCAAAAAAAAGGTTTCTTCAAAAATAGGTAATGGCAATGAAAACGAGTTAGATCCTTCAAAAGGTAGCAACAAAACAGAATTTGACTGAAAACTATGGGTTTTTTGGGTTTCAATGGAAGACTCTAAGGTAGAAAAAGAGAATTAATAGATAGGTGAAAGTGAAGTCAAAATTTGTTAAATTTATTTGTTTAAAATATCATTAAACATGGATCAATAGAACAATGGAAATTTAATATGTATGGATATAAAGGTTTTAATATAAAAGCGTACAGTAAATTAGTCTTAGATTCGGTTGGCTTGTTTATAAGATTTCTCATAATTGCATTTTCTCCAAGTTTAGATCCTTTGAGTTCATAAAAAAAAAATACATTTCATATGAAAATATAGATTGCGTACAATCAAAAATCTTAAAACATTAACTCTATAAAATATAAACACCAGCATGTCCCAAAGCCCATATAGTATTTTAAATGTTCTTAAAATATAAACACCATCAATCTTAGATTCGGTTGGCTTGCTTATAAGATTTCTCATAATTGCATTTTCTCGAAGTTTAGATCCTCTAAGTTCATATAAAAAAAAAATACATTTCACATGAAAATCTAGATGTCTTAATTTTTTAAATATTTTAGTCGTTTTTATATTTTTAGGAACAATATGACATATATTTGTATAAAAAATATAAAAATATGTTTATTAAAATTATGTATTTAAATGATATTTTAAAAAATATGTAATATTTTAAAACTTAAATGTATTCCAAATCAGATACTGCATCAAACATAATATATCATATATATCATTTAATCTGAAACTGCACTAAATATGCGACAGTATTAAATATATACAATTATGTTATATTCAATCCAATCAAATATTACCATCTATATATGATCCAATCTAATCGTACTACCAAATGGACCTATTTAGTTTGTAACCACGTGTTACATTGTAAATTAAACTAAAAGTTAATTTAAACTACAGTTTGTGACATTTTATCTAAATCAAAGTTGATCACTCAGTTTTTAAAAATTACAGTTGCAGCCTTTCCCGTTTTAAAATCCGTTTGAATTTTCACATTCTCTCTCATGCATTGAATTTTGATTTACCTTTATACACTTATTATATTACAAGACATTTGTGCCTTTCATAAAAATACATAATAAAAAAATTAATAAAAAAACAATTTTTATTATTTTTTTCACCGATCGTAGTTTATCATAATCAATGTTAGCAGTTTTTTGACGTCTCTATTCTTGAGCCATCTTTTGTTACCATCGGTGAGTTAGAGCTTGGTTTTGGTAACCATTGAGAAACTTGTGAAACGATATACACATTGGTATGAACTTAAAGATTCAAAAGTACATAGAAATCGGTCAACAGAAAAACTCAAAATTTGGAAATATCCACGGTGGTGGCCTCGAACTTTTGTTCAATAGAAATCACATTTGTATTTATGGTTCAGTGACAAAAGGACTAAACATACACTTTATATTCCCAATTCAAATAAATCTGGATAAAATCCTCTTCTTTTTTAATTGCCTATCAAAATGGATACATTTTTCTTACTGTTTCAAAAGCATTTGATTATTATAATTGTCTTTCTCGAATTTTCATCTTTCAATATATATGCATTAGATGATAATAACATCTATATAGTTTGTAGCAATAGCACATTACATTGTAGAGTAAGCTAAGAGTTAATTTCAACAACAGTTCATGAAATTTGGTCTAAATCAATTTTATCCATCCATTTTTTAAAATTATAGTTGCAACCCACTCCGTGAAACATCTGTTTGAATTTTTACACCTGGAAAATGAACTCAGGTAGAGTAGANACTCAGTTTTTAGAAATTACAGTTGCAGCCCTTCCCGTTTTAAAATCCGTTTGAATTTTCACATTCTCTCTCATGCATTGAATTTTGTTTACCTTTATACACTTATTATATTACAAGACATTTGTGCCTTTCATAAAAATACATAAATAAAAATTAATAAAAAAACAATTTTTATTATTTTTTTCACCGACTGTAGTTTATCATAATCAATGTTAGTCAGTTTTTTGACGTCTATATTCTTGAGCCATCTTTTGTTACCATCGGTGAGTTAGAGCTTGGTTTTGGTACCATTGAGAAACTTGTGAAACGATATACACATTGGTATGAACTTAACGATTCAAAAGTACATANTTTCCGATGTCACTATTCTTGGGTCATCTCTTATCATTATCGATGAATTAGAGCTTGATCTTGGTACCATTGTAAAATTTGTGCAATGACATACACATTAGTACCAATTTAAAATTTTAAAAATACTCATAAATTGGTCAATGGAAAAGCTTAAAATTTAGAGAAACCCACAGTGATGGCTTCGAACTTTTGTCCAGTAGCAATCACACGCCCCGCCCCACTGTGTTTTTTAACCTCGACAACGATCTTTCCCCTGAAACAACGATCTTCGCTTAGTCACCATTAAGCTCCACGTGCCGACAACAATACGAGTAAAATCTATTTTCTCCAGCGAGCCTATCAAAGGCATTTCACTGTGAATCAACACCCCTTTAGGACCTAAACTTGTCGATCTAGCTATTAGTGGTGAACTTGAGCTTTGATTTGTCCATTTTCATAGGAGTTCAAACTCGATATATACTCAAAACTTCATCGGTGTTCATTAAGATCACTAGCGCCGAGTGGACTCTCACTGCTGATGCCAAAAGCTTTAAAGGGTCATGACCAAGGTTCTTATATTTCATCTACATTGATCGGGTTCTAATTTTTGGCATCTCCACTCCTAAGCCATCTCTTATCACCATCGATAATGTCCTACTAACTGGCATTGTGTTTCTTTCGTTTTAGTCAAGGAACTTGAGTTTCTTCCAATCAGACTTGGCGACGTTGCCACCATACTTCACCTCCAAACAAATAGATTGTTAATTTCAAGTTGTTTTGTTCGTTTTGCGTAAAAGGAGATAAGTTTTGTGGGTAAAGTAGTATGGCAGCAACATCTCCAAATTTTTTTATTTTTTTTACATTTTTCAATAAATATTTTTAAATACATTTTTTATCATTTAATAATTAAATTAAATTTCAGTTAGATCTCAAAAACTACAATTAAATTTAACCCTTAAACTAAACAATATATTTTTTCTCAAGTTATTAGACACCTATTTAACAAATTAGCATATAAAATCATAATTAAAACCTATTACAAGACAAACTAACCTAAAAAAAGTGAAAATTTTGATGTTCGCCTGTAGCCAAATGAATCATTAGAATACATAAAAGTTTTGCAAGGACACAATCTGACAAATTAGTATAAATGGTAGAATCTCACATTAATCACGCAAAACACTTTTAAGGAACTCAAAAAGTTATATTCCATACTTTTATAAATAAAAGATTTAAACCGTTACACATAATATTATAACAACTAGCAAAGCGCATGTTAAATGTAATCTAGTGATTAATGTAAACTTAGTTTCCCAACATAATTTTTTTAAAACATCTATCATCACCCTAATTGCAAAAACAAATTCAAATAATTTGGACAACAATTTTATGATTGATTACCAAAAACGAAAACAACAAACTGTATAACCCAATGAAATTGTAGAAAGAAAGAGACCTAAAGTAAAAAAATAGTAACATAAATTAAGGACTTATAGCATATTTAATATGCAGAACTGTAATGTATTAATTTTATTGGACTGAACTGGCCTTTATTATTGTATACTGTGTTATACTATATTAATATTGTATAGTGTTCGGTACGAACGTACTATAATTTTTTAATAAAAAATAATTTTGACAATAAAATTTATTTTTATTACTATTCATATATAATTACATTATTGAAAACATAAAAGTTGATCTTTTAACACCATTGGCCTAATTTTTTAAAATAATTAATTGTTCAAAATAAATTAAATTGATTTTTTTATTATTATAAATAACTTTTTAATAATTATATTATTATATATTAAATTGAGTTATTTTATTGTCATTTATGGTAGTATTTATATTACCTCAAGTTAAATAGTATTAACCTTTAAAATAATTCTTAGAAATTTAACTTTAAAAAGTTTAAATACTTTTTTAGTTACTGTATGGATTTTATTATATTGAAAAAAAAAAAAAAACAGAGATGATATTAAAAAAGAATATAAAACAAAAGGCAAATCTCAGATTGTCCCACGTGACCCCAAAACCCCATGGACCAGACAGCGCAGCAGATAATGCAAAACTAAAATGGATTCCACCATTTATAAAGCACTTCGTTACGCATGAAAAAAAACACAAATATATGATTATATAATTCAATACTGTACGAATTGTTTTGTATCGATGCCAAACACGTCTTTAAGATTTAAAACGATATTGAATTAAAGAAAGAGAATATTTCATTTGAACCCTTTAAAATTTGAATTAATTACAATTTAATCTTTTAAATTTAAAAATTTAGAACTAATGCCTCTTAAGATGTGTAAATGGTACCAATTTGAAGGATACGAATGAAACAGTGAGAAAACAAAATGATCATTTTTGAATTTTGAAAAGAAAATGATATATTTGAAATAATAAAAAAATCAAATTGTATTAAAAAATATGAGCCAGATAAAATTAACCCTTTAAGATATAGCTTTACCATTTTTTATTTTTTTTAACAAAAAGATGAATTATAGAGAATGTTGAACTTTAATTGCAAAGCAGAACTAAATTATTAAATATTACTTAAAAAAATTACTTGTCTATTAAGTTAAATCACAAAAGTCAAAAGATAAGTATGGCTCTCTTTAGACTTTAGCACTTTAGAATTCTCCCAGGAAGAAACACTGCCACCAATACAACCATACCCGAAAAGAACAAGTCTTCTTTTATAAACTATATTATTTAAAAAAAAAAAGAACTATATTATTTAAAATGGGATGCCATATAAGAGGAAGCCTTTCATAAGGAGCTAGCATCTCCAAATATATTTTTTATTTTAAAAAATATAATTTTTTTAATAAAAATATTTTTAAAATTTTAATAAAATTAAAAGTGAAATATTTTATCCAATTTCATCTATACTATTTATCAGTAGTCTTTATTATTTATTTTTTAATAAATAATTAATTTACTTTTATTTCTCTTTTAAATATTATAAAACAAATCTAATAAATCAAAATATTTTATTAAATAAAATTATTAAACTTGCATTGAAAATGGTAGATACAATAAATATATGCATTAAAATTTTTATATGAAAAATAGATTTAGCTCTCTACATTTGAAGAATCAAATCTCAATATGTATTTTAACTTTTCCATTTGAAGAGTCCATTGGAATTGTCAAATTGAAAATTGCTCTTTAAAATAAAAAAATTAATTCTTTTAGAAAATGCATTGGAAATGTTCTAACATCCTTTATATAATTAACCATCTAAATCATTAGCAAAAAAAATAAAAATAACCAATCTAAATCACATCCTAACATTCCAGTTGACAAAATAATACTCCCAATACAATCAAAATGCCCCACTGAAATAACTTGCAAAGCCTTCTTCTTTTTTGTGAAAATAAAAAAGCATAACATAAAAATTACAGTGAAGTAGAATAATAACTAAAATTCATAATATTATACTATAATCTCATTGCAATTTTATTTCAAGATATTAAGTATGCATTATAACAGAACTTTCACAATTCAAAATTTGAGGCCCATAAAAAGGGTCGATGATGATCAAGAACTTTTACTTTACGGTTCTTAAACATTAAAATTAATACATAAAAAAGTATTTTGCTTGCCTTCTTAAAAAATGTATTACACTCAAATTTCAAGCTATCACTAATGTAACCATGGTTGGAGTGGAAAGAATAGACATAACACGCCTCAAGAAGTAGCTAATTGCAGTGGCCATTCTCTGTAAAATGACCACAGAATATAATTTTCCTCCTGCAAATTATCATAAAATTATAAACTAGGCTACAGGGCTTGTATAAATTAAAAAAATACAACTTTATTTTTTGCAAACAAATTATAGAAAGAAAATTCAGTTTTTCCATCTGTGCTTAGAAAACCGGAAGCATTCCAAAATTTCACAAACAATCTTGAGACTAAAAAGCCCTAAAACCTTTCAAATATGAATAAATTACAAAGTAGGAACCGCTCCATGTAAGTAAAACTAAGAAAGACTCCCAATATACCAAGTCCAGACACAGAGAGAGAGAGAGAGAGAGAGAGAGAGAGTCAATACCTACTTAAAGGAAGCTATGCTTGTGAAATTGCTTTGTACCCTCCTTTTTCAAGAATTTTTGCCATGGAGATGTCTCCAGTCTTCACAATTTTCCCATCCTCCTATAGTCCAGATCCAGTATATTTTTAAAATTATATAATCAGTGCATTTAAATATTTAAATAACAATGAAAAGGAATGTAAAACAATTCTAATAACTTTATTATTGGTACTAAATGAGAACATTCTGCCCAGGGCCCAGAAAAACTATATTCCATTAATATGGTTAATTTGCAACATTGTGACTCTTGTTAGATAAAATATTCATTGTGGTCTCTAAGAGAACAGAATGTATGACTTTTTTTTATCTATATCTGCAAATTTACCAGAAAATTCTAAAACTAGCTGGACTAAAGCAAGGCAACAATTGACAGTTGACTACATACGAAGTCCCTTCTCTCTCTCTTCATAACCTTAGAAAGTTAATCAGTTAAAAAGAACCTTACCTAATTTTAATAGTCAAATGAACAGCCTGTTCCATTGAAGTCTTGCCCAATTAACATACTCTAAATTATATAGAAAACTATCTTTCAATTTTTATTTTTTTTATCCTAGTTGAATCTAGAGACAACCATGATCAAACACCTTGACTTTAATACAATCCCAACGACAAAAGGACAAACAAGTCCCAAATGAGAAATGATCACTCTATCTTAGAAATAAGGGCTTCAATATTGATTCTAGTGACATGAAGACAGTATCCATAGGAACACAGTGCTTCATTCAAACTTTAAACAAACATTACCACAAAGATATCAAAAGCCTAATATGATGCCATTCATGCCCCCTCATAAAAATTGGTAAAGAAATTAATCAACATTAACTACCATATTTTCCACCTTGTCATGAGACAAAAATCCACAAGCAATTAATTTTCATCCCTATAAGTACTTCAAAATCTTCCAAATGACTTACCATAATATGTATACATTTAGGCTTTATAAATTCCAGAAGTTGTCGATAATGAGTAATCATCAATACAGAATTTTGTGGAGACAATATACCATTGACTGCCTTTGCTACATCACGAAGTGCATCAACATCCAATCCAGAATCAATTTCATCTAATATAGACAAGTCTGCCCCCAGAACCTGCAATCATGCAGAACTATATCATTATGGAATAGAAAGGGAAAATTGGTCTATGAAAACACAATAGGAGGACTATCAATAACATAAGCAAAATAATTATTAAGAATACAACGCTAATTAAATATTATTCGTTATTAGTTTTTATGTAGCACCCACCAAGAGAGAGCACGAATAAATTTTTATTACAGAAAAGGCATGGAGTTGTATGGGCTCACACATTTGTAGGAAAAAAAAACCCATTTGAATAATATTATTAATTAGAGAACTCATACAATTTTCAGTTATAACTTGACAATTCTAAAATTTAAAAATCCATAATTTCAGTAAGTGCATGGAAAGAAAGGAAATCCCAAGTTCCAGAGTATTAATACTTTTATTGCTTGTCAATGACCATACCGCAAGTTGTAAAATCTCATTTCGCTTCCTTTCACCACCACTAAATCCTTCATTGACATTTCTATTAAGAAAGTCTGTCTTCATGTTCACAAGATCAAGTTTAGGAAAGATGTAAGCATAGAACTGCAAGAACAAAACAACATCACGTATCAGTAAGCCAGTGGCCATCAACAAATTGCATTGAGCATAATATTTGGTAGCTAATTAATAAGACAAACAGCATAGTTGGTACTTATTTGACACACAAATGCATGTATTATACCAAGTCTATAAGACAAAAGATAAATAGCTGTTAAGGGTTAATCAACCAGACATGAATGACATAATCACTGATTTTTACCGTTTAAAAAGTTCACCAAGGAAAATAAAATGGAAAAAACACCTAGCTTCTAACATTATGGCCTAACAATAAAACCACCATGTATCGATCCCAGTTTTTTAGCTTTTAACACATGTCTTAATTACCTGATTATTTCCCATTTCCCAAGCTTGAACATGCAATTTGCCAGTTTTAAGTCTAGTACATATGAGGAACAGATAAGATATAAATGCAATAACATAACATCCATGTCACACAAAAAAGAAACAAGACCCATGTAAAGGCTTATCAAATTATTTAAAACTGAGAAACAAAGACAAAGAGGGCGCTAAGAATTCATTCATATACCTCAATAGGTCCAAGCTCCGGCTGGTTAAGTTTCCGTCTCCGAGCATTGTAAGCCATGTTGAGAAAGTCTATATTGCTTACACCTGGGATCTCAACTGGGGATTGAAAACTCATAAAAAGTCCAGCGAGTGAACGCTCCTCTGCTTCCATTTCCAGCAAATTCTCTCCTTTATATACAATACTACCTCCTGTAACCTCATATTCTGGATGACCAACAAGAACCTACAAAATGCATTACGCATTAATCCACTTTTTTAGTTTCTTACTCTATATCAAGAATCTTAAAAGCAAATTGAAAAACAAATAAACTGCAAAGGCTATTACTTTCTCGAAAATTTACACACCTTGGCAAACGTGCTCTTCCCAGAACCATTCTTTCCCATCACAGCATGAACCTAAAAAATAAAATAAAAAATAAAAACAAAAAAGACACAAAATTTAGTGAAAATTTGAGCTAGACAAACTCAAAAAATCCCCTAAGAAAAAACCCTATTTACCAAATTGCAAAATTTGGATGTCAATTTCTAGAAATTTGAAATAAGTAGGGAGAAAGTTTACATACCTCTCCTTCATAGACAGAAAGATTAACGCCCTTGAGAATCTCCTTCCTGGATTCCGCAATCACGGCCGTCAGATCTTTAACTTCGAGCAGGAGCTTCTTATCGTCTTGACTACCGGAAGTTGAGGGAGAGTCGAAGGTGGAGAGGCTGGCGCTGAGGGGAGTGAGAGGCCGGCGAGCATGGTTCGAGCGGAAACGAAGGGGGCGAATGGCATGAAGCGTAAATAGGAGGGAACTAGAGTGCGAAGAGTATCGGATAAAAGGTACCGAACAATACGAAGAAGAAGATTGTGGTGGTGAGGAAAGGGCAGGGGGAGGGTAAGGAAGAAGGTTGAGAGCCATCGTAGAGACTGCCTGAGTCAAGGAAGCGCTTAGAAGACGACGGCTCCAATTTTATTACGCTACTTTTAGTTTAAACTTTGGCAGTTTTGAGACATATAGATATATTTAGTATTTACTACGGAAAAAATATGATAAAATTAGATAACCATGTATAATTTTTGTATCGTATCAAATGCATTATACATTTCAGAATTGATAAAAAATTGGCTGAAAATAGTTTTTTTAAAGAGCAAAGTATATCAAAAATTAAATTTTAGAGACCAAAAGTGACAAAAAAAGGTTCAAATACTACAATGCAAATATGAATATAGATTAAGAAGAAATGTTTAGGTAGTTGGATTTTTTTATTTTATTTTTTGTATTATTATTATTATCATTATCATTATTTTCTGTTTGCTAAATGTAGACCGTTTGCGTTTTCATTTCTTTTTTTATTGGAGAAAGTGAATTGTTGCATTCGTGAAAATTAAATTTATTTATCTAAAAATATATTTTTAGTAGTTTTACAACTGGATCTAACTTATATGCATTAGAATTTAAATTTTATTTGGCTAAATTGTGGATATAATTTTTTTACACTAACAAAAGCCTTTGCTAACTAATACAGATATTTGTCCTCTTGGAGACACCATAGTATTAATTGAATTCGCCAAAAATATTTTAAAGGAAGAAAAATAATAAAAATAAAAAATCTATTACATTTATGGTATTGTCAAACTACATGATTGAACTAAATTTTTATTTACCATAAAAAAAAATGATTGAACTAAATTTTATTTATAAGAAAGCAATCATCTAGGAAGCAATGCATAAATTATTAGTAGTTTAAAGGATGAAGGGCAAAATGATTGATAGCTGGGAGTGTAAAGTGTTGTTAACCGTAAAAATCATGCACAAGCATAATACAAAATACCTACAAAATGGGAAACAGCTCATGGCAACTAATGTTAAATATAAATACTTAACGTTAATTAATACATGACAAAAGAAAAAAATTATACCTACTTTGATAGTCCTTTTAATTTTACATGTACATGTTACATTTTCTCGAAGCATACATATTCATAAAAGAAAATGAAAAAAAAAAAAAATATTTTTCCAAAGAAATATTAGCTAGCTAACCATATATATAATACAAATTTTAAATGACAAATTTTTTTGGGTCAACTTATTCCATGGATTGTATGAAGAATCACCATCTTTCAAAAAAAATTAGCTTCCTTTTTAAGTTATGTTAAAATAAATTTAATTTTAATTTAATATGGCATCAGCGCTGGATATTTTACTTTCAATATGTGTTATTGTTAGTTTTCAAACTCTTACCTCCTACGACGCTATAACCAAGCACTTCCTTTTGGGATGCCCATTTCACAATGCATCATCTGTCTCATATAATTTTCTCAGGCGGTCGAACATATTTTGCAATAGCAAATCCAACCGGGTCTAACAATCCACAAAGATGGGCTTGTTGGCTATTGGCTAAGCCCCAAGCTAGTTCATGTAACTTTTTCCCATCCGTTATAGCCATGCTTGCCAAAACTACCATAGATGACAGTTTAGGGAGGCTGTTTGTCTAGCCAAGAAAGACAACCATTATCTTCTTTTAGCAAGGAAGTGGAAGATAAAGTTTGAGCTAATTTGTGAAAAGGTCCAATGGTGAAAATGTGGACATGTAGTAGAAATTCTTCAAATTTTTCTAATATTTCTTGTTAAAGGAAATGCAATGTTTTGACATTTATTTTTTTAGAAGAGTTTGGCTCTGTTTGACACGATTTTTGAAAAGCCAAAAACAGTTTATAAAGTTTAAAAGTTATTTGCAAAAATATTTAGATAATTTTTTGAAAATGCTTATAGCATCTAGAAGCTTTTTTAATCAAAGCTAATGAAAAATAGTTTATACAGAAATTACTTTTAAAAAAATAAAAGAGAAGCAAAAATAAAAGTAAAAACTATATCAAACATGAATTTTGTTGACTTTGTCACGTTAGATCTAAGTTCTAGCAAGGCATCTGTCCAAATGTGGGATGTCATGGGTACGTAGGTCCCAATAGCTCCTTAGGCTGAAGGGATTGGAGATTAGGTTCTAAGTCTTGGGACATAATTTCTGCAACACTAATACAGAAAAAATAGCAGTAAAACATATAGAAACAACCAATTAAGAAGATATTATAGAGAAAGAAAAATTCAAAAAAAAAAAAAAGGAAAAGAAAATGAAGTTAAACAAAATAGAATATTAGTTTTTGTAATGATGATGAGCTTCTGCTGCAAAACGAAACTAGTTTTGAATGATAAATGCATACATTTTATTTTAGCGGCACCACAACAAAAATGTTGGTAGTGGAACACTGTATGGACGACAGTTGATACCAAAACTGTCCTTGAAAAAAAAAACATCTAGGATAGCTCACGGTGGAATTAAAAATATTAGAGGTATGAAGTAGATGATATATTTAATCCAGTGGCAATTAAGGTAGCACCATATGATATTTTTTGGAAAAGAGAAAATGAATTACGAACATACATTCAAAAGTCAATTTTATTCGTATATTTTTTTGTTAAGTTTGATAGTCAAAGTCAATTTCAGTAAAAAATAAAAAGTCAAAGTTAAAACTTTTTAAATTACAAAAATAGCTTTCTCATCAGCTCCATGATGCTTACATAGTTCTGAATCTGATTAACGGAAATATACTTTTTGTGGCAAAATTTAAAAGGTTAAATAAAACAATAATATTATACTTATTAACATATTTATTAAATTTAAATGAAATATATGCAATTTTAAAAAAATTAATATATATATGATAAATTAAATAAAAGGGTGTTCATGTAATATATCCAAAATAATAACATTTTTAATAAGAAAAATTAATATAATCAAGGTACGAGCAATAATTAGTTAGAACAAAATGGGAAGCAACGATCAATGACATCACTAGCATAATAATTATGAAGACGAAAATGAATTCACTACAAATGATCCACACATCTTCTACATAATTATTTCTTGTAAATGAAAAAAGGAAAGAAATTCAATGATTCCAGTGCTATGAATTGACATTTTTTTTTCCTTCTTATTTCCACAACATCAATTTGTTTGTCATTTTTGAAAAAATTTCAAGGCCATAAAAATAACCACCAATCCACCACAGCAAATAATAAAAACAAAAAAAATTGATAAAATTGATAATTTTTTCAAGGTAGGAGAATCTACAAAACCAGCAAGAAATGGAAGGAGCGTTATTATAGTTTGTTTCCTGAGAGAGAGAGAGAGAGATAGTGTTTGTGTGGCCTGTGAAAGATAAATTCCTTTTTTAGTCTCTAACACACAAACCCAACTCCAAAGCAATCCCCTGAAACTCCCCCCAACAAATACAGAGACCCTTCAACAACCCAACTAAAACCCAATTCCAATTTCCATTTTTTTTTTCTTTTTCTCTCTCTCTTTCATTGTCCCTCCCTCTCTGTCTATCTCTCTCTTCAGCAACCTTGACTTAGAGAGAGAGAGATGGCGGCAGTTGCCACGGCAGGAAATGGAATCGGAGGAGACGTGTGGAAGGCACATGCGGCCATGGCCTTGGTGCAACTCTTCAATGGAGGGTACCATGTAATTACTAAAGTAGCCCTCAATGTTGGGATCAATCAGATTGTTTTCTGCGTCTTCCGGGACCTCATCGCCCTCTCTATCCTTGCTCCCATCGCCTACCTCAGGGAAAAGTAAGCATCTTTTATGTGCTTTTTTTATTTGTTTTTTTCATTTCAGATTTTAGTTGACTTTTGCTCATTTGTTGCACCATATTGCTTAGTTGTTCTTAGTCTTGATTAGCATTCTAATATAAAATAGATTATGTAATTTTGAATTGTTAATGGCGGATATATTGCTCTCTTTCTTTCTCTACGAGTCAGTTTCCTTTCAGAATATAGCAATTCAAGTCAAAAGTTTTCATTTTTGGTCATTTTTAAAAAAAAAAAAATTAATACTTAAATTTCTGATGTTGAATCTACAAATTGGATGCTGGAACCATTTGTTTGCATAGTTCTGTTCTTACTCCTTATACTGCAGTTTTAGGTATATTTTTTAGTACCTCATCAGTTCAAAAGTTATTGGCTTTATTATTTTTAAGGTCAACATAATAAATCGAAAGGGCTTTTTACCATTTATGATTAAGATTCAACTTAAATACCCCCGTATTGATGCTGTTGCTCGCGAGAAAATAATAACTACTGATGTACAAGTGCACAGGATTATATCCAGATTTTTCTTATAGGATTGTAAGTTGTAACTAGGTATGATCAAAGGTGGGTAATGCCACTATTTTGTGAGAGTAGCTGACTTGTTATATATTAGCCCCATTTTTAGTTATGTGTTCCTTTTAAGAAGATGTACTACAGAAAATGATTAGGACTTCAGTTTTTAAGGGACATTGTCCATTGTCATTCTAATTATGCTGCAGTCTTTGAATGGGAGCTCTGGATATGGTCCTAGCCTTCTGGCTTCCCTTCATCATTTTTGCTTGAATGGCTGGCTCCCAGGTTTCGAAACCATGTGCTTGTGTTCGATAGCCAGATAAGGGTTCTGAATAGTTTCTCTTTGGATTCATCAATCTAGACCTTCTTCTGCGCTTTCTAGTTTTTATGATTTATGATTGTTCAAATAGATAAAATACAGCATTATGTAACATCTTCTCTCCTATATGTAGGCGAATTCGACTACCAATGAATAAGCGTTTCCTCTTATCGTTCTTCTTTCTTGGGTTAACTGGGTAAGTTGATATCCTCTAGTATGGTCTCTTGGCTCAATTAATGCTGCATCACGTTGATCCAGTTATTTATTTATTTATGAATCAGGATATTTGGCAACCAGCTTTTGTTTCTTATTGGTCTTGGCTACACAAACCCAACTTATGCTGCTGCAATACAACCTGCGATTCCAGTTTTTACATTCATCTTGGCAATACTAATGGGGTAACTTTGATGGTGTTTTACACTCCTCTAGTTCGTTTACCTGCTATCAAGTTATCTTTCCATTTATAAAAACAAAGAAGCTTGCTGTTTCTCTTTGAATGCATGCCTTATCCAATATCAAATGTCAACCTTGTCTATACAGTACAGAAAAAGTGAACGTACTCACGTCTGAAGGTCAGGCAAAGGTTGGAGGTACACTCGTATGTGTTTTTGGTGCTGTGCTAATGGTTCTCTATCGTGGCCCAGCTTTGATTGGAAATTCAGAGCCGGAATTTTCAGCACAAAGTGAAATAATTGCTAGAGGTCAACCAGAACCTGCTGGATGGTTAATGTCTAATTTTGCGGAGTACGGGCTAGATAATTTTCACCTTGGAGTGTTATGCTTACTAGGGAATTGTATATGCATGGCTGCTTTTCTGGCCATTCAGGTATTTTTTTTTTGTTTGTTGATGAATTGGCCATTCAGGTCGTATAATTTATCACTGGAAATTAACTAAGGAAACAGGAAAGAGATGAAAATATTCCTTATTGTTAAGCAAGGCTCTGTGCATGCTCTATTAGCTCAATCTACTGCTATCTACTGCATATATGTGAGCTAAAAAATTAATTTTTTTCTCTTTTAAGACCGTTAGTGTTTAATTTCAATTCAATCTAATTCGTAAAAGGAGTCTGTTTGTGTTATGCATGAAGGACAACATGTACCAAAATAGCAAGCTTCATGAAATATTAATATTTTTAGGGTAAGTAGTTTGTGTAAAGGTGATTGGGGCTACTAGGTAACACTTTACTTGACATGATAAAGGACACCTAAGCGCGCAAGTGTCTTGAATAACTACTAATTCTTTAAGCTGAATGCATTTTGTCTGTAAATTGTTCAATGCATAAACCTTGATACTTTTTTTTCCAATGAATGAAGAATTTATATAACATTATAAGTTCATTTTTCATATATTTATATTTTATCTATGGCAGTTCAACACTTCAACTTATTATTTTGCAAAACTTTCAGGCTCCACTTTTAAAAAGGTATCCTGCAAACCTATCAGTCACAGCATATTCATACTTCTTTGGTGCTATATTGATGGTAGTGACAGCATTCTTTATGACCAACGAAACAACAGAGTGGAGTTTGACACAGTCTGAGGTGTTTGCTGTCATTTATGCTGTAAGTTCCTCATTATTGATATCTTATGTCATTAATTTGGTTCTGATGTTTGCCATGCCAATACTTGCTAGGTTTATTAGTTGCTTTTAAATCTGACATCAAAGACTTTTCTGTGGCTCTTTAACCTATTGTTCTAATGCTCTAAAAAATAGGATGTTATATATTTGTTCTTGGATGAGAACTTCCTTCAGGTAGACGATGTTTACTGTAATGGTTTGACCTTCACTGACCATGTAAAGATGTTCCCTTTAGCTGGTTGACATTGATAACTAAGGTTTGCAAGATAGTCTAGGATCTATCTTGTTTGAGTAACATGAAGTGTAAAGCTAATGGAACCGACATTATATTAACACTTGCCTCACATGCAGTCCAAGCGGCCAAACTATGTTTATTGAGGTAACACAAGAAACATTATATCTAATACTCCCTCTCAGGTGTAGGGCTTACACATGGACCAGAAATGAGGATTAGCCAGATTCAAATGCGAGACCAAATAGATAATAAGGCCCAAGATACATGTTAAGTTTCCATCAGTTCTAGTTCAAGAGACATTGAAATTTGTTGACAAAAGAAAGCAAAAAAGCTAGTGGAACAGAGATTAAATTAAGACTCACCTCACATGTGGGCTCTACATATCATGTTTAGCGTACATGAAAATGTTTGAATTTGCCTGTTTGTTTTCTTGTATTTGTTACTAGAATAGAACGTAAAATGAAAACAATTTGCGTTATGATCCATTTTCAGGGAATTGTTGCATCTGCACTTAATTATGGACTCCTAACATGGTGCAATAAGATCATGGGCCCTGCTTTGGTTGCCCTCTATAATCCACTTCAACCTGCAGCATCTGCCTTATTATCAAGAATTTTTCTTGGAAGTTCTATCTATTTGGGAAGGTTTTGCTCCTAACGCTTCCATTACAATTTTGTGCATTGCATTATTTTATTGGTTTGCCATAGACATACAGTTTACAAATATATTAATATGCCTAATTCTTTTGAGTATATAACAATATTAGTTACTACTCATTGCATGAAGTTATTTTGTTTAAGTTTTGGCTTTATCTGAAAGACTTCATTCGATTTCTTTCCTAAAATATCATATCTTGCAAATACTGATGATTCTACCTCATGTTTTTAACATGTGAACACAGTGTTTTCGGGGGATTTCTAATTATTGCCGGTCTTTATGTGGTCACTTGGGCATCTTATAAAGAAAAGAAAGAAGCTCTGGTAACTATTCCTCATGTTAATCGGACCTCTGAACCTCTCATCCACAAAGATATGACAATTAATAAGTTACCTTACCAGAGAGGACACATTTTCTCAGGATCCTCCAACTCTGTACCAAAATCTTCAGATTAATCAGCCTCATGGATGGTTCAAATGTAAAGTTAAAGTTAATTTTTCGCGTCCTATAGTAACTTAGATGAGAATGCTATATCTCTTTTTTGTGGCTTTTCAATCTATTTGATGTTCTCTTTGCCAAGTCAATGTAGGAAATGCTGTTAGTTTCTTTTTTTGTCTAGCTTAAGTGTTTATGTTGATTTTTGAGCACGGTTACTTCATAAAAAAGAAAATGTTCGAGGGGAAGTTGCGGATCCAGGTATTACCCTTTCCATAAGCCACATAAAGAGAAAGTGGGAAACAATGGGTAATGAACAATTTTAGTTATCTAGTCAGAGTTACATCTTTCAATATTATTCATTTGCACTTTGCACATTTCTTTGTCTCTCTGATTTATTTTTTACTTTGATTCTACTGTTTTGCCACCTTTGGAAGTGGAGAATTCTCAAGGTTTTTCACTTCCATGCGCGCAAAGATAATGCTTTTGCTGGTATTGGAAGAGCATTTAAGAAAAAAAGCATATATAATGAAGTTTTCAGTCTCCCATATCACCTCCAATATTTGCTCATTTTGTTCTTCCCTTGCTCTTTTGCATAAATTATGATCATTGTGTTAGAGATAAAATATAAAATATATGATGATTTATCTTTTATCAGCTTAAGCTTTTAGGATCAGTTATAATTCGATATAGTATCAGAGTCACAAGACTAAGCGGTTAAAGGTTCAAAACTTAATAATTCCACACTAAGTAAAAATAAATTTAAAGATCCAAAAAGAGTCCAAAAAATGCTGGACCAAATATTTACATGTAATGATCCAAACAAGACTACATGTGAAGGGGCATTTTATCAGATTAGTAGTGATTCAACATATTGTTCTATGATTCGTTCGGATGAGACAATTTAGTGTTAAAGTCATTGTTTTTCCTTGAGTTGATCTTTCTACTTCCATATTGAAAAATAAATAAATAAACTTGATGAAAAAATCATCTCTTTTGTTGGTTTTATACCTAAGTTTGTTTTTCCATTAACCAAATAACTTTTCACTAAAGTAATATTGAGAAAATTCTAAAATGTACCTAAAATTAGAAAGAAAACAAGAATTAACAACTGTAAAAATAAGTGAACTTTTCATGCTTATCGAATGGTATAAAATCCCCAAATGTCTTCTAACAGCATTCAAAAGTCAATACATAAACTTAAACTATTTCATTTTTTTTAACAATATTTTTGGTGTGAAAGTTTACCTAATCTATTTTGATTTTATAGTTGATGATCAAGTCGAAGATAAAAACAAATTAATTAAGTGCGAGAGAGACAGGAATTGTCAATTAGGGAATGTAAAAAGAAGGTATAATACACTTTTCTAACTAATAACTCATAAGCCATCCTCTGATTGCATTAACCTAATTGTATATAATATAATTAATTAAAAGTATTTCATTGCTTGAAATACACTACAATAATTCGACCATACAACTACATGAAATATAAAATAAGTCTTTAACACTTATCATTTATTTTTCTTTTCAACACTTATAAGATTAAAAACGAAGTTAAAGTGCTTAAAATGATTCTTTCAAAAAAAAAAAGTGCTTAAAATAATAGTATTCGTATAAGTCAATGGAATAATTTGTAACTAAAAGGAATATGTTACATATAGTATGTATAATAACACAACACGTGTACTATATTAATAATACAAAACAAAATTAAACAAAACTAATATTTCATATTAAGTAATATTATAATAAATTACCAAAGAAAAAAGAAGGTAATATTATAATCATTAATTTTGGTTACATTACATAAGGCATTTTTGTAAATGCCTCCCTTAAATTATTTGCACTATTTGATTTAAAAAAATAATTATGTATTGATAAAATAAACTAAAGAACCCTCGTGCTAAAATTGAAAAGAAAGCTGCCTATGTGGCATGGTAGCAGTGATTAATTGCAGGCATGAAACATGATTCATATGGTACAAAACGATAGGGTGGGCCAAGCAAACAAACAAATCAAAGCCACTCATCTTTACAGATGGCAAAGCCTTAAACTTCAAGCTATAAAACAACAAAACAGGTAACATATCTAGTACACCACCTCCAAAACAATCAAAAAAGAAAAACAAGCAAATATTTTTTCCCCCACCCCAAACAACTTCTAACCCCAACATTTCTTTATTATTATCTCTTTTTTTATTTTTTATTTTTTTTTCACATTACAACCTTCCATTGCCGGTGAAGTTACACACTCAAAATATAATAAAAAAATAAAAAAGAATTCCACGTGTTCATCTGCTATTGGGGTTAATGGCCACGCAACCACAGTAAAGGAAAGCGAAAACCCACGTGAGTGCGTTGCTAACTTGCTACAGCCTACAGCTCGCTGTGAGATTTCGTTACCCGCAACCGACGCTCAATTTATATTTTTTACCGCCCGGACCCAACCAAACGCTGTCTTACGCTAACTCTTTCATTCGCCGATTATTTTTTATTTTTTATTTTTCTCACTTTACTTAATACTCTCATCTTCACCAAACTCCAACGCATACAAGAGACAACTTTCTCTCTCTCTCTCTCTCTCTCTGACTCAATTCATTCTGTCGGAATCCGCCATTTTTGTGCTTGTTTGTTTTTGCTTTGCTTCTACTCCTTCAACGAAATCACGATGAAGAACATGTCCTTCTTTACTAGATTTTCCACCCCATTTCTTCTTCATCTTATTCTTATTCTTCTTCTTCTAGCTTATGTTTCTGCATTGCCGGCGAATTCTACTGGCTCGATCAACTCCAACTCTGTATTGGTTGCTCTTCTTGATTCGCGCTATACAGAGCTTGCCGAGCTTGCTGAGAAGGCTTTGCTTTTGCATACTCTTGAAGACGCCGTGGCGAAACACAATGTCACCATTTTCGCTCCCAAGAATGAAGCTCTGGAACGCGATCTTGATCCTGAATTCAAGAGGTTTCTTCTCGAACCTGGTAATCTGAGGTCTTTGCAGAGTCTTTTGCTCTTCCACATTGTGCCCGAGAGGATCGGTGCCGGCGAGTGGCCGGCCGGCGATCAGTATCCGACGCTGTGCCATGATCGCGTGGAGCTCACGACGTTGGATTCCGGCGAGAGGATGTTCGGCAACGCAAGGGTGATCGACCCGCAGGCCGTGGTCCGACCCGACGGGTTGATCCATGGAATCGAACGGCTGCTGATCCCCCGCTCGGTACAGCAGGAGTTCAACAACCGTCGCAGTCTCCGGTCTATCTCCGCCGTTAAACCCGAAGGTGCTCCGGAGGTGGATCCGAGAACGAACCGTTTGAAGAAACCCGCACCGCCGGCCAAACCCGGTGCCCCGCCTGCTCTTCCTATATACTACGCCTTGGCTCCCGGACCATCATTGGCTCCGGCTCCTGCACCGGGTCCCGGTGGGCCCCACCACCATTTCGACGGCGAGAGACAGGTCAAGGACTTCATTCAGACCCTCCTCCAGTACGGCGGGTACAACGAAATGGCCGATATTCTGGTGAACTTGACCTCCTTAGCCACCGAGATGGGGAGGCTCGTATCGGAGGGTTATGTTCTCACCGTTTTGGCTCCGAATGACGAAGCCATGGCTAAGTTGACCACCGACCAGCTGAGCGAGCCCGGCGCGCCGGAGCAGATTATATACTACCATATCATACCGGAGTATCAGACGGAGGAGAGCATGTACAATGCAGTTCGGAGATTCGGCAAAATCCGATACGATACACTGAGAGTGCCGCACAATGTGGTGGCTCAGGAAGCCGATGGGTCCGTCAAATTCGGCAACGGGGACGAGTCGGCTTATCTATTCGACCCGGATATTTATACTGATGGCCGGATTTCGGTTCAGGGGATTGACGGAGTTCTGTTCCCGCCGGAGGAGAAGGAGACCGAGACGAAAACCATTTCGCATGTTAAAGTCGTTAAAAAGCCCGCCAGGAGAGGTATGTTTTTTACTGAATTTTAATGAAATGCTGGTTTCTGTTTTTCTTCCGATATTTCGGTTCATATTTTTTTATCGGTCTGTACCGGGTTTTGTCGGTGGGTCAGAGATAGTCATGGGGGCATAATCGTCTTTCTGGTTTTCTTATTTTTTCAAAGGTTCTCTCGTGGGGTTTGGGTGGTTGGTGGTGAGTGATGGTTTTCTTTCTTTATTCTTTTTAGCTCTTGATCATTTTTTCCCATTTTTTTAACTTTCTTCTTCTAAAACTCTTATAAAGTTAAGCTTTGTGCCTTGAATTAGAGGTTTGGAATTTGACTATTTTATAGGTGTAAAGCTATTATGCTCCTAAAGAAAACAAAAACTTCTAGCCAATATTTTGGTAAAAATTTGAAGAACCAAAAAAGGGAAATTAAAAAAAAAAAAAGTTTAAAAGGAATGATATAGAGAAACCTTTTTATTTTTTTATTTTTATTATGTGTGTTAGTGTGATCAAAAGAAAAGGTAATGTTGTAGTTAAAGTGGACTCCACTTGGAAGGAAAGTCCGCAATAATTATGTTTCTTTAATTCGGTTACCAAATCTTGCTCGAATTTTTATATCCTTTAGATATTGATAATAATTGATTTATAGAGTTGCATGCCTTAATGTTAATGAATTAGAAATTAAGAAAGTTAGTAACATTGATAATAATATATAAATATATGCATATAATTTGGTCACAATAGAAAGGGATCTTTGCCATCCCTGAAAGTAATTATGGTGTGAGCCAGAATCACACCAGCTTATTTACTTTTTATTTTCCCTTTAATCCAATGAATGGCTGACAATTAGACTGGTCCGATATTTAATTCGACAAAAGAATATTTCAAAGGACACTAGGAGGGATTTGTTGCCCTTTGGCCCCTTTCGATTCCATTTTATGGCTAAACTAATCTATTTTTAATTTTCCCAAGTCGACTGCAAACCAGGTTGAAAGTTAGCTAAGATGTTGAAAATCATTGAAAAGGACTTTCGGTGCAAGAAGAGTAATTAATTTTTACAGCAAATATATTTCTATTTTTGTGTCTGTTATTCCTTTTGATTTGCAAATTGTTTGTTTTTGGGATTCAGTGAGAGAATGATACATGATTTAGGAAATAGACAATATAAAGTATAACCCATTTGGAATTAAATTATCGGTTTTTGGAATCTTAATTGACCTCCTACCTCTCTTTGTTTTCTCTTTCTTGTATTTGTTCTCTCTCTCTCTCTGTGGAAGACTTCCCACTTCTGGACCAATTATATTCATGTTTTTGTTCCGTTTCTTTTTTTTTTTTAGGTAAAAATTTGTTCTGTTGCATGCTTCTATTATATAAATATATACATATATATATATGTATGTATGTATGTATGTATGTATGTTTGACTATATTAAAGAGGGAAAAATTATAATTTCACAAAGGGACCACAATGGGACTAGATTTTAATGACCTGCAATATTGCACTTATTGCTGTATCTAATATGTGTCTGAGCTATCGAGTTGCAATCTCACACTTGGTTCAGATCTGCATTTCTGGCTGTCTGAGTTGTCAAATTTGCTGTCACTGATCTTCCTGTTGCAGATGTTCCCATGACATCCGTAGATGATATAAAAATTTAATGCTGCTTCTGTTTTTCTATTTTATATATATAATAAAATATGATTAAGTACTGGACTGGTGATGATTGATATGTTCATTTTGCATTTTAATAATTTCTGAAATGGTGGGAAGTAGCTTTCGTCTAACCGATCGAAGTTAACAAGTCGTTTTCGTTTGGTATTTTGTTTTCGAGCAAGAAAGAAAATGAGGATGGACTGGCTTATATTTTTATTTGTTTTGGGGCTAGAGGATTGATACTTTTATACTGTCATGATATTCTGCAGGGAAGTTGCTTGAAGCAACATGCTGGATGCTCGGTGCCATTGGACAAGATTCCCATTTCAATGCATGCCAGTAAAAAAAATAACCCAGCTGTCCTAATTTCTAAAGAGAAAACTTGACAGGAGGAAAAAGGTAAAAGCTCTACAGTTTCTGATTCTTGATCTTTTAACTTTCTTAATGCCTTGATGTTGACACTATTATTTATGTTTTTCTCCAAATGATAGGTTGGTGGTTTTTTCTGATTTTAAAAGCTCAACATCATAAGAACTTTAGGTTTATGTGCTTGGATTAAGTTTCATCTTAAAATGAGGGAACAAATCATAGTACTTTAAATAAAAGGCAGAGAAGACATAAAGTTTATGACAAAATATGTATGCTATATATTATAGTTATAAAAGTATCATTTTTGAAAACTAAAACAGATCGCTACTGTTAGAGTATATAACCCAACTCAAGTTCATCTTTAATAAGTTTGAGCTTATGAAAACAATAATGTCTAAGTTGTAGTTTAATATGGTATCAAAACTGCATGTAATGAGTTTAAACCTGACAATGCTAGTGCGTGACTCCGTTTTTTTAGGAATAAAATTAAAAAAAAAAACATATATATATATATATATATCAACCCATAGTATGAACTAATAATATATATTACTAATAACCGGCACAACGCTTCGCATTAAAGAAACATTAGGATTGTGGTTCAATAACTACCATTGAAGGGTCCAAAATAGAGAAAAGAAACAAAGCATGAAAAGGTATTGTTCTGTCTCAATATAAATTAATCATTTTAAAAACTTGAGCAGTGACACTTACATAATTGATTAACGATAGTTTGTTTCTGATAATTTTCTGTTTTATTACAGTAAGCGTCATCGGTAGAAACATATTTTCGAGCAATTTAATATATTATATGTCTGTTTTGTTTATCTATTGTTGCAATTAGAATGGCTGACAATGAAAGCATAGTTGAAAATCATGAGCAATACGATCCAAAAATACGTTATACTAATCACAGTATAATTTACTAATCTGATGCAGGTGAATCAAACACTGTAAAAAAGCAACAACAACAAAAAAAAAGGAAAAAAAAAGAAAAAGAAAAAGATGTTAAATGCTTCTTTTCTGCCATAGGATTAGAACCAAATGAAGTTAGAGCCCGCAGCCAAGGATGATAACAAAATGGAAACTTAGAACTGAAGAATAAAGGTTTGGGTATTGGGTGATTTTTTTATTTTTATTTTTTCTTTTCCCCTGCTGTAATATATTCCATGAGTAAATTTTATGAGAAGAACAGCTCTCTTGTTTTAGGAGTTTTTTTTTTTTTTTTTGGGATTGGTTTTTATGGGGGGTTTAGTTGCAAATAGCTTAAAATACACAGGATTCAAGGGTGTTGCATCACTTCTGTTGTTTGGTAAAGGAAAAGATGGGAAATGGCATGTATGTAATTTACATAAACAAAAAGGGTATTCTTCCACAATTTATTTGTATGGAAAATATTAATACAATATAAAATAAAAGTTTATGTTGCTCATATTTATTTAGTCAATTTTTGCTGTAGTAATTTTTTTCGGGTGAATTTGTCACGATAGTGTTAAGTTAATACGATAACCACATATTCAATGCTGATAGCCAGTTGCACTTCAATTTTAATTTATACTCAACAATTTAATCACTTATTTTCAATTTTAATTCATCAAAAACTTTTGGTTTTTTCAAATAAAAATATAATCTTTACAGAGAAAGAATAATTATCCATATCTATTAGCCAAAAAAAATAAATAAATAAGAAGAAGAAGGCTAACATCCATCAATTATACAAAAAAATAAAAAACCCTAGCGAATCCTTTACATCTGTTAGGCTCTTAGGCCATAAACAAAGTTTAGGAAATAAAGCTGAGCCTGTTCAAACACACAATTTTTTTGCTCCAAACTTTTTAAATTCTCAAAAAATACTGGAACTCTCTTCGCCACAAACCTCCAATTTGTTATCTTCAACTTCTCAAGCCATCTAATCCCATAAAAGTTGTATTTTTCATTACCAACCCATAATTCATCCACGGAATTCTCACTCCTCAGTTCCAAAGATTTTAAGAAACTCACCAGAAGAAAGACTGATAACGCACTTCTCTCTAACCCCACCAAACAAGAAAGACTCCAAACTCTCAGCGGCATCAATATGAACCATTCTCAAATCTTCACAAGACTCCAATTCCACCTCTCTAAGTTTGGCTCCTGACAGTTTAATACTCATAAATCCACAGCAGTTTTTTAGGCTAAAACTCTCAACACAGGGAAAACTCAAAGCGATATCTTTGCGCTTCGAGCTGAACCCTTTTAGCTTCAAATTCCTAACTGAACTAGCAGAAAAAACAGCGTGATCTACTGGAAAAGAATACGGGTTTGATTTGCGAACGTAGTCGTAGTATTTCAGTTCCCCATTCAGATTCAAATCTGTAACTTTCTTCTCCACAGCAAAGTCAAGCAGTTTTTCAACTCTGTAATCCTCTGCTTTAAAACCATCAAGAGGACCCTAAAAAGTCAACCTCTCAGAGCAACAGCAAGCAGCAGTACTAGTATCGCTGAGTAAGCGACGCTGAATAGAATCGTAAACCCAGTTCAGAAACGTCTGGATTTTCTTGTTGCTTGTCTTCTTTACCTTTCCCAGATTGGCAAACGACCCGAAATCGAAATCGAGCTCTGGGAAAGATCTCCGCGTGGAAAGGAATTTCTTGGACAAGTTGCTCATGCTGGTAGAATCGCGATCGGAAGGAAGGAAGGACATGATGTGGTGGATAATGGGTTCTGGCGAGTCTGAGATTCTATCTGTTTCGTCGCAGTTGACTTTCATCTTCTTCTTCAATGTTATACGCTCTGTGTTTGCCATGGCTGTCGTGTTGTTCTTCCTTTTCTGCGCCGTCATTGAAGTAACAGAGAACTGTGCTTTATCTTTACCTTGGTTTTTTCGTAGGTAGAGGGCTTTAATTGGCTTTTCCATATAAACTGACTGCACTTTTCCAATTAGGATTAGGAAACGATGACGATGTTTAGAAACACTGGTGGATTTAGAACACTATAAAGTAGAATCTAAGAAATAGGTTTCATTGTAACTTGCCACGTGTACTCTTTTAAAAGATTAGCTGACTTGATCAACAAGTATGTATGTATGTATGTATGTATGTATGTATGTATGTATGTATGTATGTATGTTTGTTTTAATTAAAACCTCTAATTAGTATTTTTGTTATATTACTGCTACATAATAAGATACCATATTATTCTTTCAGCATATATATATATATATATTTACCAAATTTTGCACTTGACCGATTAGGAATTGGAAACGTTGAAGCGGCTCAGAAACACTGGTGGATTTAGGAAACTATAAAGGTAAATCTAGAAAGTGCAATCTGTATTCGTTCAGAAATAGGTTTCACTGTAACTTGCCACGTGTACTCTTTTAAACGATTAGCTGACTTGATCAACAAGTTTATATGTATATTTTAATCAAAACCTCTGATTAATATTTTTTGTTATATTACTACTACTTTATAAGATACCAAATTATTCTTTCAGAAAATATTATTATTATTATTTTCTGAAAAATTCTATTTGTCATCGCTATTTAACAATTTAATTAGCTATTCTAAAATAGTTAAGTAATTATATTATATAATTAATTATTTTTAATTAATATTTATCAAATTAATATGGATCTAGCAAAATTCTACCAAATTATTTGGTCAGAATAAACAAATCTATATATTTTTTTGTATTCTAAATAAATTGAATGCTAAAAATAAAATAAAACTGTGTGAAAATTATACAGTGAAAGAAATGTTAATTTTATGATAAATATTTTCCTTACAAAGTAAAATTAAGTAACCAAAAATTTCCGGTTTGGTTTAGTATTGGCTCGTTAAAAAATTCAGCTTGTGCTGAAGAAATAATTAACTGCCGAAAGAATTAGTGATAAACATGTGTTTTAAAATTATTATAGATTCTAAAATCAACATTTAAACATTTGTTAAATAATGGTGTTTAATTGTTCTTAACTATATATAATGATTAAAAAGACATTGATTATTACTATCTTCTAAATAGTATTATTATAATAATATTGCAAAAAAATTACTTTCATTATACTGTACATAATATTATTTAACATAATAATCTTTAATTCACCAAAATTATATTAAATTAAAAATTATTTAATGTATGAAAGACTAGAAATTGGGAAAATATTATCTTTATTATAGTGTTAAATCGTAATATATTGACACAACTTTTGTTTATTCAAAAATACTTTTTGAGAATGCTATTTTTTTCTAATTTTTGTTAATAACTTCTAAATAATAATAATAATAATAATTAATAATGGGTTTGAGGTGTTCTCATGATATATAATTTTATGTTTGTCAATTTAACTTGAAAATAATTTAGTTACACTAATTTAATTTAATTTAATTTGTTCATTTTTTATAATATATGAAAATATTTGTATAAAAATTATCTAAATACTCAAAGAAAAAGTTATTTATAGCTTTGCATAAGCTTGTTACAGTTAATTTTTGATTGCTTCCTAATCAATTTTATAGCTACAAAAACTATCTCATCAGGGCCTGCAAAAGAGCATTTCATTATGGTCAAAAGTCCAAGAGGCCAACATATAGCACGTTTTATCCATAAAAGGAAAAAAATGGCTGAAACAAAGTGGCCACCTGGTCCAAAAGATTTGACAACCTTAAAATTCGGCAATCAAATCTTAATCAGCCAAAAACCCCGGGGATCGACGTATCCGACCCAACGCGTTTTACTACGAACATGTCCTGATATATTTATTATTAATTATTAATAAATTAAATTAATGTTGATATTGGTGGGCAAAGTAAATAGGTAGATACAAACAATGACAAATGCCTAAACAGAAGACTCAAAAACCCACCATGTGTATCTCTTTCGTCTCCAAATTCATTCAGCAACCTGGTAAAACCAAAAGGTCAGGCTTTTTCTCGTTTACATCTTCTTCTTCACTTTTTTAAAGATAGCCATCTTTTGTTTTGACCTTTTATTCTAAGTTGGTCTTTGTTTTGCCCACTTGGGTTTTGCTTGGTGGTTGTTGAATCGATCAATTTTGGTGAGCTCTGGGTTGGGTGTTTCTTAAAGACTTCTACTTTCATATTTTGTTCTCATTTTGAAGACTTTTTTTGTTGGTTTTTATTAAGGTCTTTTTGCATTTCAGTGACTTGCTCTGGGATCCAGAAATTTAGAGGGTCTTTCCTCTGTGTATGTTGTATCTGTAATAATAGATTTGATCCTTATTGATCAGTAAAGGTTTTGACCTTTTGCGGGTTTCTTTATTTGCTGGTGCTCTCCTGAATAAATCACATTTTCAGGCTATTATAGAAGATTGACGATTGGGTTTTCTATAATCAGTTGTGTTTATGCAATATAGATAGAGTTTCACAGCTTTTATTTTTATTTTTATTTTTTCCATGGGATGGCCAAAACATGCTTGTAATTCTTCTTTTGTAGTAGAAATTGTTGTTCCGTAAGTTGTTGTAATTCAAGTTTTTTGTAAAATTTTATAATAAAATACAGGGGTTGACTTAAACGTATTATTGGGCTTCTGAAGTTCGGATCTTATGTATTTTGTCAACGCATTCAAAAGGATTAGATCTTGGAGTTGAGTGTGGAATAAGTGGTGGAAAGGAATAACAGTGGGATCACATGGGGAATACTTGTGTTGGGCCGAGCATTTCCAAGAATGGCTTCTTCCAATCAGTTTCAGCTGCAATGTGGCGGACACGGTCTCCGGAGGGTTCAGTTTCACATCAAACTAATGGAGAAAATGTCCATGAGGTTGAATCTAAGGAACCTGAATCTCCAATGCCAGTGCAGAACAAACCACCAGAGCAAGTGACAATGCCAAAACCAGAAACTTTACCAGAACAATCTTCAAACACCAAGAAGCCTCCTCCACATATGAAAAGAGTGCCTAGTGCCGGTCTTCGGGCCAGTTCGGTGCTACAAACGAAAACTGGTAATTTTAAAGAATTTTACAGTATGGGGAAGAAACTAGGTCAAGGACAATTTGGGATAACATTCCTATGTGTGGAAAAGGCAACAGGGAAAGAGTATGCATGCAAATCAATTGCCAAGAGGAAGCTAGTAACTGCTGAAGATGTGGAGGATGTAAGAAGGGAAATTCAGATTATGCACCATTTGGCAGGGCACCCAAATGTAATATCTATAAAAGGGGCATATGAGGATGCTGTAGCAGTTTATGTTGTTATGGAGTTATGTGCAGGTGGTGAACTATTTGATAGGATTATCCAGCGTGGACATTACTCAGAGAGAAAGGCAGCTGAGCTTACTAGGATTATTGTTGGCGTTTTGGAAGCTTGCCATTCATTGGGGGTTATGCATCGAGACCTAAAGCCAGAGAATTTCCTTTTTGTCAATCAGCAGGAAGATGCACTTCTCAAGACTATTGACTTTGGATTATCTATTTTCTTCAAGCCAGGTATTTCTAGTGGTATTTTACTTTTTGCAATATTGGGAATGATATCTTTCTGGAAATGACATCTGAAATCTGATCTGCAAGGTTATAACTTGTTGACAAGTATGCTATGTTGTTAAGGAAATATGTGTCTACTAACAGATTTTATCATAGAACACACCACCCGAAGTTGTCTACTTAGTATGTAATTTGTTCATTCAATGTTTGCAATCCTCTTTTGTCACTTCTTCTATTCATAAAGATCCATTCAACTTTAATGTTCTGTTTCTTTCATAATATATGATTTTGGTTTGAACTTTTATGAGGAAGAAGTACTTCTCAACTTCTTTATGAATTTTCTTAAATTAGTAGAATTGTTTGTCATCTGATCTGCTTCACTAATGAAATGCCAATAAACTATATGATACTTTTGACCATGACTTGATCATTTTATGTAGTATGAGATGATAGCGCTGATAACTGATAAGTTTCTTTGCGTTAAGTTTAGGTAGCTACTGTGGCATTTAGTTGTATTATAAAGTTTTACAAATTTAGTAGCTCGTGACTCCATGCCTATGGTGTTACCTGCTTTGCTACCCTGGTCTATGATGCTAATGTACTTTTTTTTCTCTGAATTTGATTAAGTTATCAGCATAATTTCCATCAAACTGACACTGGGATGATTATTGAAATGGCTAATTCTCTTGGCTCGGAGTCTTGAAAACTGTATATTCTAACCAGGGCCAAATTGATATTTGCTTAACTATGGTGCGCATGCACACGTGCATGTATACCTATATAAAAACGCAAGTATAAGGACTTGATGTTATAAAGAAATATGTATCTAATATCATGCTGCAATTATCGCTTTATACTGTCAGATAAAATGACATATAATATTTTATGTTTTTTTACTTTCTTTTTTTATATCTTGGGTCTTTGTGCTTGGCTTTCTTGGTCCACAATGAAACCCTAT
This sequence comes from Ochetophila trinervis, assembly GCA_003254975.1. Lineage (NCBI taxonomy): Eukaryota > Viridiplantae > Streptophyta > Magnoliopsida > Rosales > Rhamnaceae > Ochetophila > Ochetophila trinervis. The sequence goes on from QANX01004090.1 coordinate 55,193, forward strand.
TTTACGTTTTGGAACTTTATTGGCAGGTTGGTATATATTCTTATAAGTCAGTTTGTATAATCATTGCCTAACATATATCTAACCAGATTTGGTACATAGATCCGTTTTTAATGTGAATGATTGATGTTTTAGAGGATAAAGACAAAAATGATACCTTGCATGCATGATGTCACTTTTTCCCCTTACGAATTAACTGTATCATAACGCGTTCATGAAAAACATTACCATGTTTTGATCTTTAAAGATTACGCATTAACTGCTTTATTATTATACAGCCAAGTATAGACTCGATTTCAATGTTTCTATGTATGATATATGATTTTGACCTGTATTCTATTTTATTGGTAACTAATTTAATTCCAATCGTTTAGGATATTTATTATTTATTGTCTTCTTTTTAAATAATAAGGGGCCATAGAACCTTTTTGCACTAGATGCTAATTTGTTTCTTCTATTATACTATATTATATTAGTAATTTAATAATTATAGCCAAAGATTAGGCCACTCTGTTTTAATAATTTATTTTGCAAATATATTTAAATTAGTGCCTATCATGATAAATAACCAATATAAAATTCAATTAAATTTGATTAATGATCATTTATATATCAATTGGTTACTGCTTCAACTTTCAATTAATTTGAATGTGCTTCTTGCCAATACTTGGTTATTTTTAGTATTAGCCTACTTATTTGCTCCATGGTGCTTTGTTAAGCTTATTCAACTCGTTGTATAACCAGAGTGGAGGCTTAAAAGTCTTGAGGTTTTTATCAGAAAAATTGATGGTTTTCTCTTTCCAGGGGAAAAATTCGCTGATGTGGTTGGCAGCCCATATTATGTTGCACCAGAAGTTTTACGTAAGCGTTATGGTCCAGAAGCAGACGTTTGGAGTGCTGGAGTTATCGTTTACATTCTGTTAAGTGGAGTGCCTCCATTTTGGGCTGGTAGGATTATTTGGCTTGCCATTAAAATCTTATTTGGTAATGATGCCATTTATATATGTGATCTGAATTAACTAAAACCATTTTTTCTACCTTTCTTCGTCTTTGCCTTGGCATAACTTCATAGAAAGTGAGCAAGAGATATTTGAACAGGTCCTAGATGGTGAGCTAGACTTCTCATCAGATCCTTGGCCTAGTATCTCTGATGGTGCCAAAGATTTAGTAAGAAGAATGCTTATTCGTGACCCTAGAAAGCGGATAACTGCACATGATGTCTTGTGTGAGTCTCTTCCATTGGGTTATTTTGCACTTATGAGTTCAGCACCAATCTGCTTCTGTTGATAACTATGGAGTTTAACATCCTTGCAGGCCACCCCTGGGTTCAAATTGATGGTGTGGCTCCTGATAAACCTCTTGATTCTGCTGTTCTAAGCCGCTTGAAGCAATTTTCTGCCATGAACAAGCTCAAGAAAATGGCTCTCAGGGTAAGTCTCATTTGTTAAACATAAATATTAGATGATTCAATGGCTTGACATCTGGAGTCTGCACATAAACTTTTAAATATCCTTACCCTGATTGGATTATATGAAATGTCTTACTGTTTGATTTCTTCTTTAATGCATAGCATAGAAGGATGAATTCCTTTCTTCCTATTTTGGCAGGTAATTGCAGAAAGCTTATCTGAAGAAGAAATAGCTGGCCTAAAAGAAATGTTCAAGATGATAGACACTGACAACAGTGGTCAAATCACTTTTGAAGAACTTAAGGCTGGATTGAAAAGATTTGGAGCAAATCTTAAGGAATCCGAAATTTATGATCTAATGCAAGCAGTAAGTATCATGGAAAAGATGGAATGTCTTAAATTATAATTGATAAAAGTTTCCCTTTTTTCGGGCTTTGTATAATATGTGTGTATATTACTAGATTTCTTACTGTCTTAGAGAACTTTAATCCAGTATTGGATGTAAGGTAATAGACACATAAACACTAAAGCGAAAAAAAAATCTGGAAACTAGCACATAAAATTAGGATATCTGGTATTTTCCTGAGTGAAAAAATTCAGCTGGTATCAGTTTTCTGGGTTTTTCATTGTAGGATTTTACTACTATTTAAGATATTAAAGTGATACAATTCCTTTGACAAATATCCTAATATTTGTAATGCTCTTTTATTTTTTTGTTTGTATTCCTTTCTCTTTACATCTTGAAATCACTCAAAGAAGATACACATACAGGCTAAGCTTTGTCCAACTTTAGAAACATGGAAGAATGCATTGGATTGTCTTAACTTGACTTCAATTTCGGATTTTACAGGCAGATGTAGATAACAGTGGAACTATTGATTATGGGGAGTTTGTAGCTGCAACATTGCATCTTAACAAAATTGAGAGAGAAGATCATCTATTTGCTGCATTTTCCTACTTTGATAAGGATGGTAGTGGTTATATCACTCAAGATGAGCTTCAACAAGCTTGCGAGGAGTTTGGCATAGAAGATTTTCGCTTAGAAGAAATGATCCAAGAAGTTGATCAGGACAATGTAAGTATTTCTGATTTACTGTAATCCAATGGAAGCTCACTTCCGTTATTTATTATTATTATTATTTGTTTTTGCAGGATGGAAGAATAGATTATAATGAGTTTGTCGCCATGATGCAAAAAGGAACTGTTGCTGTTGCCGGTAAGAAGGGCTTACAGAGTAGTTTCAGTATCGGCTTTAGAGAGGTTCGTAAACTTTAGTTCCATAGATAGCAACAGGTCCTTGTATCTTTCTTTTTGTTTGGAGGGATTAAGATTGTACAGTAAGGAGCTAAATGCTCATCCGAGATAATGTTCTTGGTTATTATGCTCTTTCGATTCAACGAGCTTTCTCTTTTCGAGAATGCTTTTGCAGCAAAAACCAGGCTTACTATGTTGTACACCATGAGGAGGAAAAAATAAATTATGAACCATTATTTAGGTTTGTTTTGTTTTTTTCATCTATGAAACTCATATATGTTGGAAATACAGTTCTCCATACTTGAAGAACCATTGGTTTAATTCATAATTGGATTTGAGCTTAATTCTTCTTTGGAGCCTCCATCATATTTTCTTCAAATGATCAGTTAGGAAATTAACCTTTATGGACAATGCATTTGCTGCAAATTTATGTGCAAGGAAATGATTTTGTTGATGTAGTTTTGAAGTTTACAGATTGTAATTTTTTTTTTTTTTATATTTTATATATGATCAATAGTGCTAAAATTTGCAGTTAAATTAATGCCATAATATGTTTATTATTTTTATTTCTTTTATTCAAATAAAATAAAAATAATGTTAAACTTTGTCATAGTTTGGGACTGAACTCTGAACTTTAATTTTTTTCATTGTTTAACGAATTCTACTAGTTAAGGTGTATGAAAAAGAAAACAAAAAAGTAACCATCTGCTGTTAAGCCACGCATGTCGAACAAAGAGTAGTCGCTCACTATCTAACTTTGTGGGGATTCCCATCCATAAGAATCAGCAAATTCCACTCTCCTACCTTTTTTTTTTTTTTTTTTTTTTTTTTTTTTTTTTTTTTTAACATTTTCAAATATTCAACCCAATTAAATTAATGAATACATATACACAATTTAAAATTTTTTCTAAAAAATATCAAATACATATTCCTAACTTTTGTTTTTTAATAAATCCTACTTAAAATTCAATTTATATGCAAATTAAAAAATACAGTTTCAATTTGCATATTTATTATTATTTTAATAATAAAGTAGCATGTATAAATTTATTAAATTTTGTAGCATGAAAGTTTGTATATATATTATTTAAGGTCATGTTTGGTATGATAGAAAAATAGAAGAGCTTCAAAGGGAGGGATGAAAGATGCTGTGGTTGTTTGGTGAAATGAAAATTTTCTTTTGAACCCACAACTCATATGCAAATGCATACTAACTGAATCAATTTTTTTTAGATAAGTTTTATTTTATCTCCTTCATAACACTCATATATTCTATTACTTACTCAAGCATTTTAAATTTTTAACAAGTTATTTTTCTTAATCTTTTGTATGTAATATATTATAAATTAATGATTAAAAATATAATTTAACAATTGCATTACACTATCTCTCATTTTTAATGTTATTTAACAATTTAAAATGTTATAATTAGTTTTTTATGGTATATAATTTTTTTTTAATAGTATCATAAGCATTAAAATTTTGCGCCATGCAGTATGAAACCATATGAAACAATAATAAACATATCAAAATTCATTCACCAAAAAATAAACATATCAAAATTTAAAATGTCAACTTTAAAACTTGCATGTTTGAAAATTGAATCGTATTCTTAAACTGCCATCTCTCCTCTCTCTTTAATCTTTACCATTTTTTGTCGCTCTTACCAACCAAAAGGCTAAACATTTATACATCTCCTTTTATAGAATTTGAAATGTTGGTAAAATAATAATAAAAACCACATTTTGCTCCTAGCCAAAAAAAAAAAAAAAAAAAGAAAGAAAAAAAAACACCCAACTTTTGCCTAATGCTAGTAATACCTTCAGCCCAACATAAAATCAACACCATCACGATTCACAACCACAACATCTTGCCCATTTTCGTCGTATCATCCATGTCTGTCACTTTCCTTCAAAGCATTTTCTTGTCATATTAGCAAAATCTAGAAAATACTCCAAAAATAAAATTAAAATACGATGTCCGTAGAAAATACGTACACTCTAATATCTCTCTCTCGTCTATTATTTTCCCAAATATTATATTCATTTTCTCTTTTCTCTCTCTGCAAGTAAAACCCTAATTCGCTATCACTGCACTTTCTTTCTCCACCGATTCTCTCTCTCTCTAACCCCGCGAAATTCAAACCCTAACCATCTATCTCTCTCTCTCTCTCTCTCTGTCTTTCTCTCCAATGGAGACTGCGCGGGAAGAAGAGAGGCAGCCTTACGGAGGAGCGGGATTGGGTAGAGGAGGGAAGTTCCGGAAGAGACCCTTCTTGAGGACGACGCATTCGACTCCCTACGATCGACCGCCGATGTCTCTCCGGAACCCTACCGGCGGTTGGATCTCGAAGCTAGTCGATCCGGCGCACCGCCTCATCACCTCTAGCGCTCACAGATTTTTCTCCACCGTTTTCAGAAAACGCCTCCCTCCGCCACAGCCACCGTCCCCGGGTTCGTTTTTTCTTCATCTTTTTTCTAACTTCTTTTCGTGCATTTTGTTCCCAATTTTGTATAGTGTATGAAAATTTTGTTTTTTGTTTTTTGTTTTTTTTTGGAGGTAGCGTGTTTTAGGGTTTGTGTGTGTGTGTGTTTTTTTTTTTTTTTTTTTGAAAATAGTTTCGTGTAGTTTGGGCATTTTGTATTTGTTTGCTTTTTTACTCGCTATATTTAAAGAAATTTAAACGGTACGTTCTGAAAATTATTCATGAAAATATATGTTGCGTAGTTAGTGGGTCCTCTGAACTTCGAATGGTACATGCTTAATTAAACAATGAGAAAAGTGAAAGTGATTCTGTGTCCATAATTTTGCATACTTGAAACAACTTTTCCGAGATGCATTGGAGTATTGAGTTAGGTGAACTGTAGCCATATGACCTTGACATCTATGAAACAAATGTTGCATACATGTACACTTGTGATTATATGATGTATGTTCTGTGTTAGGTAACTGCACTCGGTCATTTACGATTTGCTGTTTCTTCTTTTCTTATGATTATTATGATTATTTTTTTAATTCTTTTGGGATGATGGTTGAATTGGGTTCTTCAGAATCAGTTAATGGCTTGTTATTATTTGAGTTTGAGTAATGCCTTTTGACACAAACTTGAAGTTTGTATTTGCTTTCCCCTTCCCCCATTTTATGGTTAAGTTGAAGGGATGTCAGGCTTAATTTGTACTCATGGTCGGGATCTTCGGTTATTCTTCAAATTGTTCCGTTTACTTAAACTTTAATTGTTTTATCAGAGGCAAATCCTGAAGCAAGGAATAAGCGACAAGAAGTATCTGCCACAGTAAGTTTCCATGCTTATATATTATATTTCTTTTCATCTTTCTAGGCTTTTTGTTGTAAGAGATGGTCGTTTTTCTCTCTATCTCTCCTCTTTTTTCCTTCCTCTATACTTAATCTGTGGTCTGTGAGTTTGAACAGAACCCTACAAAATTACTTTGGTTTTTTCCTGTCTGTAGGATTCAGTAGTAGTACTACCATTTTTGTGAAGTGGCAGACCATTATAGGGTTTTTTTGGTAGATAGTTTGGTTAAGGAAGATTTTTCTTTTTAAGTCAAATATTTTCTGTTCATCTTATATATCATAGCTTGTGCCTGTGTGTTTTACCAAATTATATGTTTTGTATTTTTCAATATTGCGATATTCTTGGTATATCTTGTTCATAGCTCTGTGTTCCATGCAAATCTTATTTTTGTGAAAGGATAATGCTGTTGAGCGACGAGGAGCTGTTGACCAAAGTGATGCTCCAAGTAAGAGTTCTAATGGTGGCGGAATGAATGAGCTAGAACAAATTTTAAAGCAGAAAACCTTTACCAGGCAAGTTTAAGCATCCCTTATCATTGCACTGAAAGAATTATTAGGCCCTCCATGGAACTTTTAGAAAATAGATTCATGTAATTGGTATATTATGGGCTTTCTCAACGTATGGAGTTCAGAATTATTACCGAAAAAATATGGAGTTGAGAATATCATGTTAACATACAATTTTGTTGATGAGTGATGTAGGTTTCTTATGCATATGATGATGATGTAGAATATAACTTTAGTTTCAATTATTTCCTTCATGGACAACTTCTGAGATTGGAGTTCCCCTTCAGCAACTAAGTGTAAAAAATAGGACTGAAAACAATGAGGGCTTTTTAGTGAATGTAATGAACTCAGATGTGCAGTTAGGGCTACTTTTACACCCTAGTAGTTCCTGTATAATATAGTCCATTGCATGACCTTGCTACTTGCTATTATAAATTTATAATTATAAAAGCAATGATCCACTAACAATTCTTTGTTATGGTTTCATCTTATCAGCAAATTCAGAGATTAGAACTAGTGTTTTTTATTTATTTATTTATTATTATTATTTTTTACCATAATCCTCTTAAATGGTTCTGTAACTAACCAATTTCAACCATCATGTAGATCTGAGATTGATCATTTGACTGCCCTTCTGCATTCGAAAACAATTGATACATCGATTGAGAATGGAGGAAAAAGGTCTGAAGTGATTCCTTTGAAATCAGTTGTGTCTCATGACACACGGGATGGTTCTCCTAGAATGCATGCACAAGCAAATGGAATAGAGCGCCACCTTGTTTCTACACCGGCTGTAGTTTCCAGCGTATGATACTTTTATTCAATTTACTTTTGGTTCTTACGTTTCCTGAAGCTTCTTGGTTATTGTATAATACATTTTTTAAAAGAAATCAAGTTAAGTGCTGCACTCTGTCACTCTTCACATTTAGTGGTTAAACATGTGATCAGGTCATTGATGAGGATGTTGCTTCACCTACAGAGCTTGCAAAAGCTTACATGGGCAGTAGGCCTTCAAAAGTATCCCCATCATCACTAGGCTTTCGCAGTCAAGTATTCAGGGAAAACTCAGCTGTTTTAAGCAGTCTACCTTTTCCTTCAAAATTACCGGCTACACCACTTATACCAAGAACTTCTGGCCATGCAGAGGCTTCAGAAAATGGTTTTTTTACCCCGAGATCTCGGGGTAGATCTGCTATATATAGTATGGCTAGAACACCATATTCTCGAGTTCATCAAATAACTTCCTTGAAGGTTTAATTGCTTGGAACAATACTTCCTTTTTTTTTTTAGATTTTGAAATTTGCTAAGAGATGAGGTTCTTATTTCTGTCTGATCATATTCCAGGGTGTTGGGTCTGCAGTTAGTGCTTATGGTGGACCATCATCTTCTCAATCTTCACTTGATTCTTCATTCAAACAAGGGGTGAGATGTTTATTGATTATTGAATGCTTCTTTATATTTTGGGATTCACTCCAAGATTATCACATGGGTTATTTATTTTATTTGTAGGCTTTAAAGCGACGGAGTTCTGTGTTAGACAATGACATTGGATCAGTTGGTCCTATACGTAGAATTCGTCAAAAACAAAGCCTTCTATCTTCTAGAGGCTTGAGTCCACCTGTTTCTGGTAGCCTTTCTATTTCCGGAGCTGGATTTGGGTCTGTGGCTGCTCAAAAACCATCATCTTCAATGCATAGGAAAACTTCAACTGAAAATGAGGAAAGCACGATGCCTGGTACTAGTTTCTCCTCTGTTCCAACAAGATCTAGTGAGATGGCTTCTAAAATATTGCAGCAACTTGATAAGTTGGTCTCACCAAAAGACAAATCATCTGGGCCAAAGCTATTTGCTTTAATGGATAAATCACCTACTAAGTTGTCACCGTCCATGCTACATGGACAGGCTCTGAAAAGCCTTGAGGCTGTTGATTCATCAAAACTTCTGCGTGATGTACAAGATAATAAGTTGGATGGCTCACTTGATAAGACAATACTCGATGCTCGAGACTCTTCTTCTCTTAAACAAGACATGGTTAAAGAAAATGGCCCATTAAAGATTGTTGCTTCTTGTGACAAGCCCACTGCTGTGGTGAATGGTATAGATTCTGCAGTGCTGAAGGAGAATACATTGATGAGTACTGAAACAACAGTTTCTGCTACACCAATCTTTGTTGCCTCTCCTCCACAAAAGAAGCGGGCTTTTCAGATGAGTGCACATGAGGTATTTTGTTTTCTTAGTTTCTATTATTTGCACATATATATATATATATGTATATTCAATTAACCATACATATAGGGGAGTGGTCAATGAACATGATATCTGACAAAGTCTTTTTGATAAATGATTGTATCCCTCGTATCATAAAATTGAGAAGTTATGGGAAGTTAAGACGGTGGTTTCTACACCGTTCGATTGATGTGTTTAAGGGCTTAGATGATTTGTCATAGAATCCTAACAGACACAATTATATGGTTGTAATTTGTATTGTTGTGTATTCACCAAAAAGAAAAAAATTTTAGTTTTGTGTTTGTATGTAATCTGTACAGTATCGTTTCAATGTTTCTTTTTTCTTCTCCTTTTATATCATATTTGAAGTAACTACTTACAGCATCTGTCTAATCATAGAATGTCCTTACAGAGATGAATATATTGTGTGATAGTTTGGTTTACCAATTTCGTATGAATTCCACATACATTAGACTGATCTTACAAAATTCAAGGTTTTTCACTGTGAAATAGTGGCATTTTTTTCTCTTATGAATATCCTCTTCAATATTTATTGAATTTTTCCTGTGGGAAAATGAATCTTCAAAATTTTGTTATGGATATTCCTTTTAGGATTTTCTGGAGCTGGATGATGATATATATTCTAACGGTGCTGCATCTCATTCATTGACTGATGGGAGACAAAAGGTGGATACTTTTTTGGCAGAGAGGAAGAGCGACAATACTGAAGCTGTTACTCTAGAGAAGCCACCAGCTTTTGTGGAATGCAAACCTTCTACATCTGTAGTGAATAAAAAACCTGATCCACAAACCTCTGATGGATCTGTATGTGCTGAGAAAAATAGCAACTTTGTCATGTCAAGTGCATCTTCCCCTAGCATGGCAGTTTTGTGCACTGAGGTTGCTACTCAGTCCTCTTTGACATCTGATGTAGCTTCTGCACCCAAGTTGTCAAATGTTGCTCTGCCCACATTTAACTTTGGGGATAAAGTTGCATCGAGAAAAGATTCAAATGCTGCTTCTCCCATATCTAGTTTTAAACCTGTTGATAAAGTTCCAGAGATTTTTACAACGTTTGCTTACTCCCCAGCAGTTGTTACTGTATCTGCTGCCACAGGATTTGGTTTTCTTTCTGACCCAAAGCCTGAAACCTCAAGCAGGTAACTCTTCTTGGCTCTTATTTGATGGAAGATTGTAATTGGTTTTGTCTTTGCAAGTGTTTTGGAAGCTTCATTGGCTTTTTTAATACTGCATTTGCATATATCATGATGTTTGTTTTCATTATTATTTTTTCCTTATATTTTGACAAGTAATTAGAGTTTTATTAGATAATGAGAACAAAAAAGCAGGGGAAAGATATTTGACTGTCGTATCATACGCATACACATTAACACAGATTACACACCAATGCAACAATTGACAATCAAAAAAAGTATATTTCATGTGAGCAAATAAACTGGAATAGTTTAATAGTCATCTCAGTGGATAGGAATGTATTGGAGGCTAATAGGTCTAGTTTTGATCCAGCTAATAGGTCTAATTTTGGTCTAGGATACACAAGATTAAGTACTCTGTCAGTATTTTTAGAACTGAGAGATTTTACGTGCTAGTTCCTTCTCACCTAAAAATTGATCTAATGGTTTTCACAGAAACATTAAAAAGCATTTCTAAAAGGTATGCAGAATTCCTATTATGTAGTCAAGTCAGTTTTCACAGAAACATGCAACTTTATTTATAGAACATAGTTTGAATTGGCTGCAATGATGGGCATTTTACTGTTCTATTCCATGATTTTGGATTTGTGATAAGAACATATCTTTGAAACGTTTTCATTTTCCAAATTTGATGTACGTAGGCTTTAGTTATCTTTTTCAAGTCTTGTTTTTCTTTTCTTAGATTTTGATATTTTCCAGTTAATGTTTATCTGTTGTTTTGTGCCGGATGTTATAAATTTCTTTCTTTTATTTTAGGTCAGGTGTGTGAATCACTTTTATTTATTTAATTAATTTTTTTTTTTCAAAGTGGAGGGTGGGATAGATGTTCTATATTGCAATATGAAACAATGTCATGATGCTCGCTGCAGAAAATGTATATGGTATGACCTATTAGATGTAAAAATGATGTATGATTGCATGTATTGGGTCTGGTGTAAGTGCAAGTGTAACTGTGTTGGCTGATTGTGTTGATGGGATCCAGCTCCTTGAGATATAGTTGGTCTACTGGATGGCTATTTATATGCTGCAATATGCATTGTAGTGAGAATTACTAAGAATGTTTCTTTCGGTAGTAGTAATATCTTCTAAAATTATGTTTTGTGTTATAGTTAGGTCTGTCTACATGCTGGTATTCTCATTTTAAACTTGTTTGTCTAAGTTTATTGTTATTCTTCTCCTTGTTTCAGCTTTCCTACTGTGCCAGCCAATGCAACAGATTCTGTACTAAAAGTGCCCGAGCCATCGAAAGTTGGTATTAGTGACATTTCAGATAATGGATTGTTTTCTAGGATACCTGAAACTGGATTTCCTTCTTTATCGGCACCAACACCAACACCAACACCAACACCAACACCAACATCAACTACAAGTACATTCTTATTTGGCTACCCTTCTAATAGTTCTATTCTAAATAATGGATCTTTAGCTTCAACTTCTACTACCCCTGTAGATTTCAATAGTTTGACAAGTCAAAACTCATCCAATAGCTCAGCCTTCACTGGCGTTGTTAGCAGCATTTCCACCCCTAGTGTAACTGCTGCTTCCACCAATGATGTCTCAAGCAGCAGTAACTTGACCTCAACTCCTGCTTCATTTCCAACTGCATCAATTTTTAAATTTGGTTCTACAGTTTCAACTGCAGTTGCACCAGTTTCAGCCATGTCGGACTTGCCATCTTCAGAAAGCGCGGCCAAGAAGGACACCAGTTTTGGTGCAAGTGGCACACCATTTGGTGTCAAAGCTTCTGACACTGCAACTGCTCTAAGTGGCATTTTTGGATCTGGTGCAACTGCTACTTCAACTACTGATAACCAATCACAGGGTTTTACATTTGGTGCTGGCAGTGGATCTTTGCCTAATAGTCAAGCATCGTCTGTTGGGACTGGGATTGCATCGTCCACCCAGAGTACCATTCGATTTGGTTCAACCACATCTTCTCCATCCTCTGATTTGGCTGCAAATACCATCTCTACTGGCAGTTCTATCTTTGGTTCTACTGCTCCTGCTAAACCATATGGTTCAGGTGCTTCTGGACTTGGTTCTTCTGCTTCGGTGTCAGATACCAACTCCATTAGCTCCGGTAGTGGTACTCCTGCAGGTATGTTTGGAACCAGTTGGCAACCTGCAAAATCTTCCATATTTGGTTCCACATTCAGTTCTACATCTCTGTCACCTGGGTTTTCCTTTGGAGCATCCACAGCTTCTGGTGCTCCCACAAACAATTCACCTATGGTTTTTGGGGCGTCTATGGGTTCTGTTGCTACCACAAACAGTGCACCCATGGTTTTTGGGGCGTCTATGGGTTCTGTTGCTACCACAAACAGTGCACCCATGGTGTTTGGTGCATCCACAGCTTCTGCTGCTACCACAAACAGTGCACCTGCATTGTTTGGATCATCCAATGGTGCATCAAGTTCCATTTTCTCATTCACTTCACCCTCTGTTAGTGCCTCAACGCAGCCTATGTTTGGTAACCCTAGTCCTGGATTGTTATTTGGCTCTGCCCCAGCTAATAATGATCAAATGAATATGGAAGACAGCATGGCTGAGGACACTGTAGCATCAGTACCCTCGCTCCAAGTATTTGGTCAACAACCAGTCTTACCCTCGCCCTCTCCATCTCCATCTGGCTTTACATTTGGTTCAGCGGGTCCATCAGCAAATAATCCATTTCAATTTGGAGGCCAACTGAATGTGGCTACCCCTCAGAACCCTTCTCCACTTCAGGTCTCCAGTAGTATAGGAATACTTCCTGAAGGGAGTCACTTCTCCATGGGTAGTGGTGGTGGTGGTGTTGACAAGTCTAATAGAAAATATTACAAGGTTAAAGGTAAGCAGCGGAAGAAGTAATTCCCAGATTGGTTTCTTCATCGAAGTTTGTAGTGAATTGCAATTGTGCAAAGAATTTTTACCATTGCAATATCCCCGCCAGAAGGAGGTTGCTGGTTATGTTGGTCATCCTGAATTATTTGAGTGCGATCAGCTTCTCTAAGTCCGGAAGGTCAGATGATTCCGTTTTCTCCTTTTAAATATTTCTCTTTCAATTTTTGTTCTTTCTTCTTGGATTTTTATTTCTTTGTAAGGGAAAATTATGGTCGCAATGCCAGCATAAGTTTTCACAATTTTGTATCAGTCTCTCTCTATCCAGCGTAAGGACAGTTATGCTTTGTACCAGTACATGTAGGTCATAGATTTATGTTTTCGTCTATATTGTGCTATTCACTCGGTTCTGTGTACTCTGCTATTTGTATCATAAAAAAGGAAACGTTTATGTATCTTTCTCAATCAACAAAAGCTTCTATGCTTGTTGTTCCTTCCTGGTGCTGCGGGATGCATCAGTGCACTGATTTTTGTGGTTATGTTTTGTTCTTTGATTCTTTTGTTAATTTTAGGTTCGCATTTCTTGATCTAACTTGAATGATCTCTTTCCCTTTTTTATTCGTTGCAACTGATGTAGTGTTATTTGACTGTTAATTTCATACTCTTTTCTAGTCGTTTGAAACTGAAGCGGTCACTTTGAATATGATGAAATTATCAAGAGTTGTTTTGGACAATTGTTAAAGTAATGGAATATTTTCAAGGGAAGTCTATGCATCTATCACTAAATCTTGGGTTCCATCAAAATGCAAAATGTATATATATTAATTTTGTTTTCTTTTTCTTTTTTAAAAGGATAAAAGTAGTTCATGATAGCCATGTTCCTTGCTGTTTCTATTGTGTTGAGAAGGATGAAAAGTCATGTTTGGCACCCTGTATTAGAGTGCACAAAAGCTGTTTATTGTATTATAATGTTCTTCACATGATGAGCTGAAAGATCAGGAAGGGATGGAAGATGAAGCTCTACCAGTTGTATAGAAGTGGAGAAAGTTGGATCATCGGATACAAGCTTTGGTTGATGGAATTGAGATTTACTGGAGAACACAAAAAATATGTGAAAATTCTCGTGAGTGAAGAGTGAGATTCTTGGCTAGCTTTAGGAATGGAGATCTATGGCCGTGAGCTAACCATGGAAGCATTACAACTCTGATACTACTCTGCTTAGCATCCACCATTAACTCTCTTTCTCTCTTTTACCTTGATCTCTGTCGCTTTGGTCCGATTCAGTTTTCAGCTTCATATATCTGGAAATTGAAGGTAGTTAAATGTTGAGATAGTCCTTTCTTGGAATATGGTAGAAGAGATAAGTGGACCCATGGGGTGGGGGCCTTGTCCACTTTAATTATTTTTTGTTTTGATTTAAAAAGATGTTTTATGTGATGTTTTATGATAGTATAATATGTGCGTTATATGATACTTAGTGTGGGATCATCCGAAATAATAATAGAATATAACTTCAACTATAATATATATTTTTTTGGGTGAAAAAATTGGGTCCATATTTGATTTGCATTGGGGAGCTTTTTGTTATGTGTGTTGAACTTATATTAATAATTAACTATATATATATATAAAATTAAATGTTCCTGCTATTCTATATTTCTTTGAAAAAGGCGCTCAGCCTACAGAAACTGTTCATGACAAAATAAATAGTACGCAATCTCTATTCACAAAATGAAGTGGTTAATTGGGAAATAATCATTGTTTTTTTTCTTTTTTATTGAATTCAATGTATTATTGGAAATCGAATAAAAACACCATTCCGCTCACTAAATTAATTAGTGGTATTGGCTTGGACATTCTTGTCTTGAAATTTTTTGTTTTAGCACGGATATGCATGTTCAGTTCAACAACTTTCATTTTGTGTGTGATAAAATTGCTACATTTCTACAATATTTAATTAAAAATGATCTGAGATAAATTTATGTTATTCAAAAATTGTTAAACATCAATTTCAAAAAAAGAAAAAGAAAAAAGAATTGTAAAACATCTTATTATTATTATTTATATTAAAATCTCATTATTTGCTTCAACATTCACCTTTGCACGTAGGCTAATTAAACATTGACATTCAACCAAAGGATCGATTAGATTATAATAATTATTCATTTTCAACATATTTAACAAACTTGAGAATTGATTATCATTCTCGCTTCAAAATAAGCTTATCCCCCAAAACTATGTATGTGTGTATATAGTTACCCACGTTGTAATTACATATAAAGATAATCAAATAGGACATCAAAAATAGAAAATAAAATAAAATAGCAAGTTTATTGGAAGCAAGGAACATTAATTTTTCTAGGCTAATTACATAGAGGCATAAAATTTCATTTTCCACCTCATTCATCCATTCCTGGTTGAAAGATGACAATTTTGTCACACACAAAATGAAGCATGGCAGAAATGCTGAAGCAACAATATCCGAAACAAATATTTTGAGTCAAGAAAAGCTGAGCCAACAATGTCTAAGGAAAGATTGAGCCAACAACGTCCGAAGAAAGGTTGAGCTAACAACGTCCTAGACAAATGTCTAAGACATGGTTGAGACAACAAAGGTCCGGAGTAACGAGTAAGCAAAGAAATTCCGAAGCTACATCTTCGAGGCAAAGGGCGAGATAAGAAATGCCGAAGCAACGTCCGAGACAAGAAAGGCTGAGCAAAGTCAGAGGCCTCTATGTTCGAGGATAAGTGCTCGAAAGTAAGATGACTGTAGATGAAGCTCGAGGCTGAGACCGAAGTGTCTCAATATAAAATGTTCGAGGCTGATACTGAAGCGTCCAATGATAAAATGTTTGAGGAAAATGTTCATGTTTGAGAAATTTTTCCTTTAGAATGTCTGAGACATATGAAGAGTCCGTCGTCTCCGTCAACGTTCACACTTGGAAGTTTATGTTAGGTCAAATATGTTGACCAAGATAAGCATCAAAAGGGAAACTGAACCTCTTCACACAAAACAATATACCTACCATTACCCCTTTGGATAAGGCAGAAACATGCAGTAGATGAAAGCTCAATCAAGCAATATTTTGAGAAGTGAGTTTGGATACAATCCAAAATGCCTTTTCCACTTTAGGTAGTTACAGTTGTATTTCGGATGTCAAATATATTGTGATTTAGTTAAATGTAATATCTCTATAAATACTATGAAATGATCAATGAAAAATTAGGCTGAATATTTTTCTTGAATGTAAAAGTTTTTCTTCTTCTACTCCTTTCATCTCTCTCGGTTACAACTCCAAAATATCTATGTCTTTCCTCTTGTTCTTCCTTAAGAAAAAAAATAATATTAAGCTTTCGTATACACTAAATCAAGACCATCAAGCTAATGATAAAAAAGAAACTAACACTTCTCGTTAATAGGTTCTTGGTCCAAACATACAAAAGCACAACATTCCTCACTATTGCCTTTTTATGTCATCACTCATTTATTTTGCTTTCCTCTCCAGTTTCCTCTCCATTACTTTCCACCAATATTTCTCTAATCACTTCTGCCACATTTTCCCTTTCAAATTTTCCATTAACATTGTCTCTCTCGACCTCCAAACCAACCCCAGATGAGACTAGGACTAGCATTCCAAGGCTGATCAAATTGCATTGGCATGGCTATAATTGGTACACCAAATTTCATGCTCTGCATGATTGAACACCATCCACAATGAGACAAACCCACCAATGCTTGCATGGTTCAGAATCTTCATTTGTGGTTCCCAATTCTCAACAACCTTTCTTCTTTCTCTTGTATTTTTCTAAAAACCCTATCGGAAGAGATCTTCAAGCTTCACTTTCTCTCCTCGTGGGAACCCAACAACCCATATGAAATTCACCTTGCTAAGCTACAACCGATGAGCTATCTCCTCCACATCTTCCTCAGAGAGATAACACTGACTACCAAATGACACAAACACAGTTGATGACTTTTCTTTCTTGTCTAGCCAATTGATGATGTCTATCCCATCTTCATCATCATCATCATAGACCAACTAAGACAACCTTCACACCAAAAGAATGATAGATATAATCCATATATTTCCCTTCAAGCTCTCTGGAAGACTTCATGATAATGGTGTTACTAAATCTTCCATAGGATGATAGACCTCCAATGCCAACTCCATTGGAATAATTACTTGGAGAAGTACTACCTTCATCCATTTTCCACAGAATCAGGAAAGATTTCAGGGAATGAAAATTCATCAAGACCTTTGTTGTTGGAAAAATGGACACGAAAGCGATCAAGGCTGCTCCAAAAGTTAGAAAGCCGAAAGTTGGAATGATGAGAGAAGAAGCTGCATTGGATGCCCATGATGGAAGATAATCATGAATTAGCAAACCAGGCTTTAAGGTGTGAAGGATATTGGTGAAATTAGGCCTAGCCATGCCCACAGCAGTATAGACTTGGTGGGAAAGAGATGTGGTGGGAGGCCTTTGATTGTGTGGTAATGAGGAGGGAGATTAGGAAGATGAAGCTTCACTAATTCTATAAAGGTAAAATTGAGAATTATAGAAGAAGAACAAAAATAAATGTGAAAGTTTCTGTGAGTGAGTTTCTTAGCTAGCTCTAGGAATGGAAATATGTGACCATAAGCCTACTATGGAAGCATTAGAGCTGTGATCGATATTGCTTCTCATCTGCCTAGCATCCTCCATGGCTTCTTTCTCCCTCTCTCAAAGCTAGCTTGGGTCGGTTGGCTTTACTTTTAGATATTTAGAGGTGGTGGAGTCTATATATATATAGAAGAATATTGCTCTTCTTATTGGCAATGAGCCATTTTGCCCAATATACGTGAAAACAACATCTTCCACTTTAGAGTTAAATATTGAAATTCGAATCTATTATTGTGGTTCACTTGGAAACATAATAGAAACACAAAATTTCTTTCTATTTGTCTTTCTGAACTCAGTAGACTCTCTGATCTCTCATTAACCTCTTTAAAAGAGAAAACACAAACCTATTTATAAGCTTGTTAAGCCAACTAAACAAGGTAAGTGATATACACAATTTGAGCAGCACACAACTAGGGCAACAAGTTGGCTGCCTTGCACATTATTGTACTTGGATAGCAAGTTTCATGTTGCTAGACTTCATACACACACGCACACACACATATCTATATATATATATATATTATGTTTGGTTCAGAATGTTATTGATGGATAAATTTGAAAGAAATAAAGAATTATTTAAAATCTATTTTTTTTTTTGAGAAAAGAAAAATATTGTATTCATGCTCCATATAGCACTTTTTGTAAGTTGTGGGGACGCTTTTGGTGTTTTCCGAAATTTACTTGCTAAATTATCATCGGATATACGTTATATATGGTATTGCAATTATATGTCCTCTTTTGCTATTTACCAATACATATTAGAAAAAAATGTCTATAAGTAAAATTTAAATTTTTTAGCTAATTAAAAATACGATTCGGGCGAATTATATGGTTTCCACTTAAATTCTTGAATGCTAAATTAAACAAAAACTGAAATATATAATATATACATATATTATTTATGCAAGTCTGATTAGAATAGACACACAATAAACAATAATTCAAAATATATATGCTAATAAAAATTAATAATATTCAATAACAAATGTGCTAATATTAATGTATATCCAAATTTTATTGATCAGACTAGGTCTTCAACTAAATCCCTCATGCGCTACTAGATTTTCAAATAAATCCCACATGCACTAGTACTCCTATGTGGATGAGAAAAGCTGGCAATTTTTTGTGATGGTGAGCAATTGATGATGTTGCAATTAGAATTTTGAGCAAGGAATGGATGATCCAACAACATCTTAGCCGTCCATCTTTTCATTGGATCTCTGATAAAACACATTTTTAAGAAATCTTTCCCTTTAATAGACATGTAGCGTGGCAATTCGGGTACTTTATTGGTAAAAGCAAGCAGACGAGCTAAATCATTCTTCATTGTACTTGGCCATGCACGCTTTCAAGTCATCATATTGATCGCAATGCAACCGAGCGACCATATGTCCATCGGAGCTTCGATGGTCTACCCAACACAATTGATTCTGGCGATATGCATTTAGCAAGTAGTTTAGAAGAACATCCTGGATTGTTGGGTATGGCTGCCAAAACGGTTCCATAAGAACCAGAACCAATAACGCTCTCCTTTGTCCAGTTTCTTGAAGAGCAATTGACAGAAGATGCATCTGAAGACATGTTATTGTAGTGACTTAAAGTGGAAGAGCACAGCTTTTCACTTGCTTCGATTTTATATATATTTATACACATGGTTATGGGTTTCCTAATTCTATTCTATTTGGTTTCCTAGCAGTATCATAATTACTGAAAACAATTATATCTAATAAAGATTAATAGTTATCATTGGCCTAACTTTTACAAGTGGACTTAAAACTAGGATTTCAAAAAATGTAGATTCCGTTGCAAGTGAACTTAAACTAGGATTTCAAAAAATGTAGATTCCGTTGCAAGTGTTCAATGTGAATTATGTATTTTGAATGTATCTATAGGAGTAAGAAGTCTATAATTCTAGTTTCTCTCTAACAAGAAATTCTATAATTAATATACTGTGCAGAAAAATTAGAAAACGTCTTATATATATTTGTATATATGTTTTATCTCTCTCTCTCTCTCTCTCTCTCTCTCTATATATATATATATATATCGTATGGTATGACTAAACAAGAAGTGAAAAAAAGGAAATAAAAGATATATAATTATAAAGATGTTAACCAAAAAAAAAGAAAAAAAAAAAGAAAAGGAAAAAAGAAAAACATATCTATTAATCTATATATGAATAGAATATTTGTATATTGGATTCTCATGTGGACTCTCAAAAGTTGCATTGGCTGATAAAATTTGTAAAAGTTGTTTCACAGCCTCGTTTCTTTAGCTTTCCTTTGAATGTCCTCCCCTGTTTTTTTCCACCACAAGCTGTTAATTTGATTACTTCTATATTTTCCCTTTGAAGACCACCATTACCGTTCCTCTCTGAACCTCCAAACCAATCCCACACTTCGAGCTTCAATTTCTCTCCCTCTGCTGCTGCATTAAATGAATTCACATTTGATGCATTCATATTTATTGCAGTGCTGAGTTGGAACCTTGGATTCAAAATTTAATAATTTTTCACTAGGTTGCTGCAATGGGTTTATATTTAATACGCTTGGGGTGAGTCCCTCTATAATTAAATCCACTAAAAGGAGCAAACCTTTTTAATTTATGGACCTATAAGAGAAAGTCGTACATATTTTCTATTTGTTACAAATAGTCCACCACACAGACAAAGCCTAAAAGCTAGCTGTAAAAACAGAAAATTTAAGTGGGATGAATTTAATTATAACTTTAAAACATTTTTTTGCAGATTTTTTTAACTCAAAATTTTTTGTACACTTTGATAGATTTTTATAAAGTTTATAAAAATATGTTTAATTTTTAATGATTTATATAATTTTTTTTAAATGACTTTCATAGACTTTATGACTTTCATAAACTCTTTTTAGTGACTTTTACAAATTCTGAATGACTTTCATATTTAAATTTTTTTATATTGTTTCACATAACTGTGAAATATTTATATATAGTTGTATCGATTTTCATTTTAAAAGACTTTTTAATAATTTTTTCATTAAATTTTAAATATAATATAGAAAAATTAACAAAAATATTTATACTTATATTTTTTCATGTTAATAAAAATATTCATTAATTTTTCACAGTGATATATTTATATTTTTTTTAACATAAATAATTTTTTTAAAAGAATAAAAATATAAATTACTTCAATAAGCAAAATTTATTTGAAATTTATAAATTATTTCATTTGTTAATAATTAAAAATATATTATGTACTTTCTTTTTCATATCAAATAAAAGTAAATGAACAATAATATATATATATATATATTAGTTAAAAGTAAAATAAAATATTAGTTAAAATCAAATATGAGTTAAGTACGTGGCGTTGTAAGCACTCAGTGCAAGATTTGGTGGTCTCCTTCGTGCCAATAGTATGCAACCAAGAGTATTCCAGCCTTTCTAGATTCTATCTTTGTCATTTTTTTCATACTTTTGTCTATATCTTAATAATTTTTCTTTGTTAGGCGATGACATCATTTTTGTATCTAATTTTTTCCAACTAGGTTTAAATACTTTATTAATTGTATTTAATCTTGGGTCTATAAAATTAGATTCTGTAGGTGATGAACTATTTTCATTTCTATAGACTGGCTGAGTTACTAGTGCTATTGTTTGAATTGATTTTAATTTTAATTTTTTTAATTTCTTCTTCTAACTCTCTAATTTTTAATTTTTGTAATTCTTTTTGTAATTCTTGGTCTCTTTTTGTTGTACTTTCAGTTGTTATTGATTCTATCCTGGGGGTATGGCTAAAAGATCTTCTAGATGTTAATGCAGATTGTCTAGATGATTCAAATGTTATTTTTTATAGTTCTGTCTAAGTATTGTTGTATGTGATCATCAATTCCTAGAGTATTTTGTTCTGGTCTAATTGGTTGTTCATTTACTAAAGTCCATTCTGATGGAAGTGTTATGTCTGTCCAATTTATTGGTTTTGGTACAGTGATTTTTGTATTTTTAAAGTTACTTTGGATTAATAATGTTTGGCCTTTACTAGTATTTTTCTTTGCTTTAAAATTCATATTTGTTCCCGATACTTTGTAATTTATTCTATTTATTAAGGCTAAGGGTTGTCTTCATTCCATGACTTCATAACCATTGGTTTTTATATTTAGAGTTAATATTTTAAGAATATGTGGGTCTGTCAAACTCACTGTAAAATCTAGGTAACAGTTAAAATGAACTGGTCCATTACATAAACTAGTTTCAACTATCCCTAAAATACTATCATTGTATTGTAAGAATGAGGAGTCTCTTAGACATAATAGCATGGATGCATTTAGACCTATTTTTGTTAATGGATTAACTCCTATTTGAACTAATCCTATATGTAAGAAATTATATCCATCTTTTCTGTGTTTTTTAATCATATCTTTATCAAATAATTGACATGTTTCATGTTCTTTACTAATGGCATATGTTTTTTCTACTGTCTTAATATGTGACTCACTTTTGAATGTTGCTAATAACCATGTTTGTTTATGATAAATTTCATTATGATTAACTGGGGGTATTGTCCATTTATGAAAATCTAAGTCTTCGTCTTTATCCTCATTGTAACTCTAATGTTCTTCATTTACTACTTTTAGTATTTCATTAAACATATTTGAAGAAGTACTGGCTTTACTAGTTCTAGAGCTAAAGGAATTAGATCTAAATAATCTACTCATATTGTTATTCTAACAATTCTATAATTATAAATCTACTAACTTTTGATTATACTGCTCCATCCACCCCTAATTCTCTCATGCCCTTCCGCTCATGCCACTCCCTGGACTTACTGTTTGGACAAAGGTCTTATTGTTCGAAGAAGAGGAGATCAAAACAAACACAAACAAGGTTAGGAAGATGAATAATTAAGAATGAGAGAATGAAATATGAATAACTTACACAGATCGAAAATACTTAAGGCTCTGATACCATAATCAAATTAAATATATTAGTTAAAAGTAAAATAAAATATTAGTTAAAATCAAATATGAGTTAAGTCGCGGCGTTGTAAACACTCGGTGCAAGATTTGGTGGTCTCCTTAGTGCCAGTAGCACGCAACCAAGAGTATTCCAGTCTATATACTTAACTAAAATTGACTGAAAATGAATTTTATTGACTGAATATGAAGATTACAAGATTTTAACTAGTTTACTTACATAAATTCAAAACTTGTAAACTAGAACTAAAAATTGAATATACAAATGACTTTCTCTCAAAACTCTCCTTTTTTTTTTCTTTGGAATTTTTTTTCGATGATTAGCTCTTCTGACTGAGGCTTTATATAGGCGAGTTTACTGACTGTAGCTTCACGCGTTTTCTTTCGGTGAGTAATGATGGCCGTGTCTTTACTTTTGTCAGAGAATTTGCTTTTACTCTGGGTAAATATACTTTTACTTTTACTCTGTCTGAAAATCTACTTTTACTTTGGGTAAATCTGCTTTTACTTTTTTCTGTCAGGGAATCTGCTTTTACCTTCTGTGTCTTGACTGATGGAGACTTTTTTCTGTCGGGGAATCTGCTTTTACTTTCGGTAACTTGACTGATGGAGGCCTAATCATCACCAAGATCAAACGGACTGAAGTCATATGGATCCTGACTGTCTTCATAATCGGCCTAATTGATTTTTTCTTTCTTCTTTTCTTTGATTGGTTGTGGGGATGAAGTTTCAGATTCTTCATCGGTGTCTTTTAACTGGGTAGCTTGCTGAAGTAATTGTTCTACCATCTGAAGTAGTTCTTTCTTGGTCTTTGATTGAGATGATGACGGTGATTGAATAGTCTCTTTCTTAGCTAGCTCGGAGGGGAATTCGAGTAGAACCTGACTGGATATTCCATCTACGTTAAATTTATCCCACAATTTTACTGAATTAGATCTCCATACTAGATCATCTTCACTGGCATAGGACCATTTGAATATCCAATGGATTTTATATTTGGACATGAATACCAATGTTCCCATGAATTTTTCTTCTTGTTTGGAAGGCTGGTATTTACTGAGAAAATATTTATAAGTTTCTTGAAGCTTGACTGGGAAGTGAGGATGTTCCAAATCGCGATCAGACCACTATTGGAAGAACCGGCTTGGAAAGTTCCTTTTGAATTTGTGGTCCCAATTGATGAACCATGAGTGACTGAATAACTCATTCTGGTAAAGGAAAACCTTTTCCCAGGCATCAATATAATCATAATAAGTAAATGGTAACTTCTCTATTGTTTTGAATGTGGCTGGAGAAGTATCACATTCGTGTAAATTTAAAATTTTATGAATGGTTAACTTATGGTATAATAATTTTTTATATTGACCATAGATTGGGCTGATCTGGACTGACTTGGTTTTTATCAAAATGTCTGTGTAGAATCTTAAAGTTTTACTTGGATGACATGGTACTTAATGGAAATTAAGTGGAAAGAATGCTTTGGCTAATTGATTTGGATTTTTTATTTTTTCATGGACTGGTTCAATATAAAACAAAGAATAACACGATATTGGATGATAAGGTGACTGGGGTTGTCTTTGACTTAAGGGTGTAAAAGGTTGACTCGGAGTTACTGCATATGGGTCATATGAAGTTACTAAGGTTGACTGGTAATTTGGCTTTGTTGGGTCTATTGTTGTAAATAGGTTAGAACTGAAAATTGGTTTAGGTGATTCTAATTTAACTAACTATTGTTTTGATTGACTAGGGGTTGATGACCCTAACTTTGGTTGACTAAGGGTTGATGACCCTGGTTTACTGGTTGATTTCTTTCTCTTTGCCATGATCATTTTCCTGTAGAAACTCTCGAGTTAAGAAATCAGGAATACTGTTTTTATCTCCTTGAATATATTCAATATCAAAATCAAAAATACTTAATATGGATTGCCATCTGGAAAAAAATTTGTTTTGAAGCAATGTTTTTAACATCTTTTTCTAAAACATATTTAGCTGACTTGCAATCAATTCTTAATAAAAATTTTTGATTTAGTAAATCATCTTGAAATTTTGAAATGCATAAAACAATTGCTAAAATTTCTTTTTTAATAGTACTATAATTATTTTGGGAAGGAGTCCAAGTTCCATAATGAAATCCGACCATTTGTTCAGATGAGTTTGGAGTGAGTTTTTGAAGAAGTATTCCTTTGAAACCAATTCCAGAGGCATCAGTTTGAACTATTTTGAATGAGTTGTCTAAAAGTATCCTTAAGCAGGGTAATGATTTAACATATTTTTTAATTTCTTGAACTATGGAGGTATGTTTTTCTGTCCAGGGTTCTGAATTATTTTTTAACCTATTAAATAAAGGTTTACATTTGGCTCTAAGATTTTCATAGAACTCTGCTACGTAATTAAGAGATCCTAGAAATCTTTGCAATTGGGTTTTATCTAAAATCTGATCTGGGAATTTATCTGCAAATTAAATTGCCCTATCTATAGGTGTGATTTTACCTTGATAAATATTGAATCCTAAAACTCTTATTTTGTTTTGAAAAGTTTTATTTTTTATGCTAAGACAACTAAGCCATTTTCTTTAATTATCTTAGCGAATTTGTTTAAATGTTTCCAGTGTTATTCTATTGACTGAGAAAAAATAAGAACATCATCAATATAAACTAATGTAAATTGACTGCATGGGTTAAATATTTCATTCATTATTTTTTGAAATTCACTAGGTGCATTTTTTAATCCAAAAGGCATTACATTCCATTCATAATGGCCAAAAGGAGTTACAAAAGTTGTTTTATATCTATCTTGATTACTAATTTGTATTTGCCAAAATCCTGATTTCATGTCAAATTTTGAAAATATTGTAGCATGAGCTATCTTTTAATTAAATCTCTTTTATTGGGGATTGGGTATCTAATCCATTGTAGGACTTCATTGAGTGGTTTGTAATTGATTACTAATCTTGGAACTTCTCGTTCTAATTCAGCTTGTTTCTGAACATAAAATGCTGAACATGACCAAGGTGATTTACTATTTCTAATGATTCCTTTACTAAGTAATTCAGAGATTTCTTTTTTATAAAAATTTAATGTTTCTTCATTCATTTGAATGGGTCTAGCTTTGGTTGGAATTTTCTTTTCGTCAAAATTTTTAATATAGGGTAGATTTATTATATGTCTTTTCCTATGCCAAAAGACATTTGGTAAATCTGAGCATACTTCTTTTACTAGTTTTTCTTCAAATTGTTTAATTTGTTGTTGTAAATTTTTGTTTGTTAATAGCTCTTCTATTTTTACATACTTAATTTCTTCTTGTAAATAGTTTAAATGATTAACTTTTGAGTTTATTAAATATAGATTTTTTGAGATTGAATTTTCTTTTAGAATATTAATTTCATTCATTTCTGTTTTAGTGATAAATTCAAATACTACTTTCTCCCCCATTGGTTGACTAATTATGCTGTTATTTTCTATGGTAAATGGATATAATAAAGTAATAAATGGCATTCCTAGAATTACTTTGTTTGTCATGTTTTTTATTAAAACAAAAGATGTTTTGAAACATATATTGTTTTGACATACGTGTGCATTATTGATTTCATATTTCAATTGCATTTTACTACCATTTGCCGAAGCTAGTCTTTCTTTTAATTTTTCAAAGTATTTAGATGGTATTATTTCTTCTTGTATACAATTTAAATCTGCTCCTGAATCTACTAAAGCATATGTAGTAAATTAGAAGTCTTTTATTATTATCTTTATTTTAATATGCCATTTTCTGTATTTCATATGTTGTATTCTTGCCATACAATTATTGTGGCTGTCTGTTTCTTCTTATTCATTATCTTCTAGATTTATTTTGTTATCAATTAGGGTTGTGACTTGTTGTTCTAGTGTTGTGGTTTGAATTTTTAATTCTTTAATTTCTATTTTTAATATTTTAATTTCTTGATATCAGTCTTTTACTGTTAATTTTTTATGTTTATTTTTAAATCTATCTAGTGTTTCTGTTAATCCAATTTTTGGTTGTATTTTCACAGTATTATCCTGATTTTTAATCATCATTTCTTTGTACATTTTTAAATTTTTTTTTCAAGGTTATCTATTTTACTCAATAATTCTAAAATGAGATCTTCATCTTCTTCCTTATTTAGTACATTTACAATTTTACCTAGACAACAAGTATCTTGGCAGCCTATGTTAATATCATTATCAGAAGATTGACTAGATTCTGATTCATTATCACTGGTTGTAATAATTATTTCTGATTCTAATTACTATCCATGTTCTGTAGTTATAAAACACTGATTAATTTTTGTTTTTCTTTATCTTCTATTTTCAATTGATTAATTATAGATTTAACAGTATATTTATTGGCATAGTGGCCATATTTATTACACTTATAACATTTTACTTTATCTTTTGAATATTTTAGTTTTTCTTTATTTTTGTAGAACTTTTTAGGACGTTTATTCTTATAAAAATTCCTAGCATTTTTATTTTTGTATTTGTAATATCGAAAAGAATTTTCAAATTTTTCTTTTTTACTAGTTCTATTGTGTCTTCTGGATGGGGATAAATCATCTATTCCATATTGTGCACAGAACGAACCTAGTTCATATCTTGCTTTACTTTTTTCTTTGTGCAGTTGTTTGGTTATTTTCATATCAATACACATTTTTAATCCTTCTTTTTTAATTAATGAAATTATATCTCCATAGGTTAAGGAACTATAATTAATATATCCCTGTTCATTGCTAAGTCTGTCTCTAATTTTATGAGAAAATAAACTAGGTAATCCGTTAATGAATTTTTCTTTCCAAAATGGTTGGTTACTATCTTCTCTCATCATTACTTTTCTTGTAAATATAGTTGCATACCAATCGAAATCACTTAGAGTTGGGCATTTTAAATTTGTTAACTGGTCATGTAATCTAGTGGATACATCCGTAGGTGTTCCTATGAAATGTTTAATAATTGTATAAAATAATGTATTGACTCCATCTGGTACTCCTAGACCTATTGTTTCATCAAATATAGGCATACCATCTTCATCTATTTTAATAGCATAAATTATTGAGTTTTTTGATTCTTCAGTGAGGTGTTTTTCCCACAAAGAGTGTAAAACTCCAGTGAATCCTGTAACTAAGAGTTCTACTATTTCATTTTGTTTTAAATCATAATTCTTTAAATAACAGTTAGCAGTCATTGACATATGATTTAACTTATTAAGTATTTCTTGTTTTGATAAATCATCAATATTCCACTCATATAGTTTATCTGGAGATACTGAAAATTGGTTTTTACTATAATTTTTTTGTATATCTAAAGGTAATTGTTTAGGTGTCCAATCTTTGGTTGGTTTTACATATTTCTTTTTAATTCTTTCTAAGTTTTGTTGTGATTTTTCAGACTCAGACTCACTAGTGGTATCAGGGTTGTCATGTATTCTTGTTTTGTTTGTTGAATGAGTTCATTTATCTGTTTTATTTTTAGTGAAGGTTTGTTTTTTAATTCAGAAAATTGTATTAAAGGTGGTTGGTTTGTTTTAGTTGGTTTTTGAATGTATTGGATTTCTTTTACTTCTAAATTTTCTAATTG
>QANX01004095.1:0-22733 GCA_003254975.1 Ochetophila trinervis
CGGTTAATTACCATTTACGTCATGAACAAATTAATATAAATTGAAATTAAAAAAATATTTTATTTGGTCTCTTTTAGATTTATATTTGTCATAGATATGTAAAGTTTTGGATGAAGTAATTTTAAATACAAATATTCTGCTGTTACTGTCAATTCATTATTTAATTAATTATTTTTGTTTTTAATGTATAATTCTTTATTTTTAGAAAATAATATAAATTTGCAGCGTTTTATGCCCATAGATTCCTTAATCGATTATATTTTTTTATTGTAATTATATTAAAATTTTAGGTCAGGCACGCAAATAAGTGAAAGTTAAAATGCTTTAATTTCAGTTTATTAATATACATGTATAGAAGAGTAAGTTTGATAATTTTTTATACGAAACAATAATTTACTCTATGAAAGCTCCCAAGGTTTAATGTTCTCTCTATTATAATTTTTTAAAAGAAGAATATTAATTGATGCATTAATTAATTCCAGCTATACCAAAATGTTGGAAAAGTAATTAGAATTATTATGTGATTTCTTCATTGCATTGGATCGCTAAGAACATTGGGAACCTTTACGAGCCAACATTGCTTAGTGGAGAGAACTTTTATTTCAACCAATAATATACCCATATTTTATTCTTCTTTTATTTTTTTATTTTTTTATTTGGCTTGGCCTAACATTAATACTTTTAATTTTTTTTTACTTCCATTCCAATATCATTCTTCTTTTTTTTTTACTTGTTCCTTTGTTTATTGTTAATACCTTTTTCTTTTTTCTTTTATATTTTGTTGCTTCGAGTCTAGCCATTTGGGAATAATTTCTATATAGTAAATAAACGTGGCTTCGAAATTTTAGTAGTTTGAGACTCAAAATGTATGTGCATGTATGTTGTGGCAAAGGAACTTTCAAAGAAACTTCTTAGATTCGTTGCAACTAAAAACACAAGCATGTAAAACAGGATGGGCTCTATTCCTTTTTGTTTTACTTTTTTGGTCTCGGATTTGAGATTTGAGATTTGGAATTTTATTTTTATTTTTGGTAAATATTGAGAATTGGAATTTGATGTTGGAGTATAACTGGTGACTGATAATCAAACATATCAGATTGTTCCCACATGAATAAAAGTTCAACTTCATTGGGATACAAATATTATGTAAAATATATATAATCATTTAATAATAGGTAGGTTGGGACTTGGGACAGCAAATATAATGCAGTCAAGGGAAAACATCCAGAAGAGGAGGAGAATATTGAATAATTGGAAGCAAAAAATGAATCGTAAGCTAATCCAGGTGGTGTTTTTAGACTGATATATATGAGATTTACTAATAATTTTTGTAGCAAATAATAGAGCTCCACAACTTCATAAAAGCTCTCAAAAGCTAGTTGCCTTTTTTTTTTTTTTTTTTTTTTNCTTTTTTTTTTTTTTTTTTTTTTTTTTTTTTTTGGGTAGGAAAAAATCTGGCTGCCTTCTTGTATTGCAATGACATCGCTTAGAATTAAAATAAAGAAAAGGAAAGAAAAAGAGAGAAACGGTGTGTCGTATGGTAAGCCAGGCATGGGCAAATTAAAGTGACTACAGCCAACAAGATTTGTTCCTCTAGAGTCACGAGCTAAGGCAGAGGTGTCTTTGCTCTTTATCTCTTTTTTCTTTTTAAAGTTGTTATTTATTTATATATTTATTTTGTCCGAGGACACCCAATTTCCTTTTGTTTAAAAGTTCTTCGGTTTCAAAATTTTCAAATCAAGTACTCAATTTGAACATTTTTTATTTTGGATTTTTAAAGGAGCTAGGCCTACATTGAAACTACGCCTAATTACCGATAACTAGGAAACAAAATTGGTGATGAGGCATAATTCCTTTAAGTAGACAATGACATAAATCATGTCTTTTAAAGGCCAAATCTTGGCTTCGTACCATACATGTACTTTCAAAATCCCCAACTTATAAGCCAAAAATGTAATAGATTAAAAGAGCATATCTTTAATTAAGTAGAATTGGTGTACTTGGATTTAGGTGTTGTAAATAGAAACATGGCATAGTTGTTGTTTTTTCTTTTTCTTTTTTTCAATACCCTCTACAGAGACAAATTTTTTTTTTTAAAAAAAGCCCATAGATCCAACCCAGCCCAAAAATCGAGTTAAGAGTTGTCTATATGAAAATGGACCATATATATTTTGGGCTTGGATAGGTAGTGTCAGACACTGATAACTTCTCTTTCAGATAGCTCGCTAATTCAAGCCGCATATGATATCGCCTAGACTTAGGATGCTAAACTTCTAATGGATTTAGTCAATATTTAAACTACAGTTCGGTTTTTGGATTGTTCAATCTAATTAAATTTAAATATACAACGAATTTCAATATAATCTTAATCGGTTTAGATTGGTTATTTCTATTATTACGGTGTGAATTGAATTTGAATTTTATCCAATCCAATATAATTTTCAATGTTTAATTCTAAATAATTTTATAAAAAAAATTATTAGCTATAAACATCAATTCTAAAATTTAACAATCATTAAAACAATTATCAATTGAATAGCATATCAATGATAACATTCATAAAAAAAATTATATACTTTTTAAGTCAATGTTTCAATAACAAACACACATTCTAACACCAAAACTGGAATATTTTGTTCCATAAACCATAAACTAATAAGATGAAAAGGATCCAAATGGATTAATCATAAACAACCAACAACCACATCTAGATTCACCAAAAAAAAAATAACTCATACAACAATATTTTTTTTTAACATATTATATATTTATTAGTTTGATCGATTGATTGGTTATTTTGAAACATCAAAATTGATATCTGATCCAATCCAATTGGATTTCAAAATATTCAACACGATCCAGAAAAATTGGATAGTTTATAATTGGATCGTTTATAATTTTGTACATCTTTATTTACAACATGAGATATCACTAGACTGGACATACGTATGCTTCTATCTTTTGGCCAAAAATTATTTATCAAGCAAATTTCGTTGATACTTTTTTAGTTTTATCATAATTACACTTAGGTTCTATATTTTTGAAAAGTTATCATTCTTTTAGTTTTTTTCTATCTAATAAAACATTGTGAGTTTTTAGCAATTAATTTTAATCCTTAAAGGCCAAAAGAATGTTAAAAATGAGCATTTTATGATAGCATAATGTTGTTAAAATACAATTATAGCTTTTAACTGTTAAAATTTACTGTAAAAAACTATCAGCTGGGTCTAAGTGCTGATTTTCTAAAAGTGAAAGATCTAAAAGTAATTTAGACAAAACTGAAAGGGTTTAAATGAAATTTTCCTTTATTGACCTTTTTAAACTTTTTGCCAACTTTGTCATGAAACTCAACTGTTATTTTCAAGAACCTTATTTGGATTGAGAATATATTTGTCGCTGCTGCTAACTTGAGCTGATAGGACCAACTGAAGAAACTGTCCAAAGTCAGTCAACGTTTCATGCTAAACCAAAACTAAGCCAACTGCTAATTTGCTAAGCAATAAGAAATTTCTTTTGAATTAAGTTCTCTATATATATAAATGACCAGCAATGGTTTTTCATTGCTCGACTAAAGATTATTTAGACATTATATGATGCATATTTATTTAGAAAATAAAACAGAAATTTGCAAAAACATAGTACTTCTGTTAAATAAAAAAAATAAAAATAAAAAACCAACCACAACAACAAGAAGGACAATAATGAAAATTAATTAGTATACTTATATATGGTATTGTTCACTTATGACGATCATATTCGATCTCTCTTACTCTTTTTTGAAGGAAACGTTGTTCTTTCCGTTACCAAATGATGAAGAAGACCTGGTCATCTTAGCCTTAGCACGGTGTATATAATCAGAGAAATTATCTTTGAAGCTTTCATTTATATTTCCATCACGATGCACACCATCTAAGCCCCATGTGTTCTTCGCCGCATCAGACATTTGGATCTTTTTTTGATTTATAAACTCCGAAAATGCATCGTTAAGAGGATCTAGTCCTTGTTTTTTATTTCCTTCATTAATGTTGGCAGCAACATTAAGATCATGATCAGAAGCTGGTTTTCCATGACCCTTGGACTTGGAAACAGACTTGACCTCTCGGCCACTACGACTACTGCTCTGCTCCCGAGAAACAACCTTGGAATTGGAACCCACCTTGGTTGCTTGGCCATGGCTTTGACCACCCAATATCACCTTCTCTGGCTGAGCCTTATTAGGCTTTGGTTTCTCCTTGATCAAATCGCTGATTGCTAGCCGACCATCTTCTGAAATCACCTTCTGAGATTGGTCATTAGGAGGAGGAGGAAGGACTTCAATTTTTTTGGCTGGAGCTTGAAATTCATGATGATCAGGATCAGCATCTTCTCCATGGATTTCAATGGTTTTGCCTCCTGCATGTGGACCAGATTCTCTTGGAGGACAGTATGAGATGCGACGAATCTTTTGGATGGCAGGACAGCCTACGATAAAGTTGAAGATTTTCTCACACACCCCTAAAGAGTTTGATGAAGTGGTGTTTTTCTTTTTCATGGCCATAACAATCAAGCAGAGTTTTGCATATGCTAATTATAATGGAAGAAGTTGGAGGTGAGAGTAAGGGACAGAGGGGTGTTTATATATATACATATATATAAATGTACATGTATATTACTCTGTTTTGATTTCTGAGTGTGAGTTGAAAAAAGAGACACCTAAATTGTATAGTTGGTGATTCTTGTGGAAAAAATGGAGGGGAAGTTGGCCTAAGGTGGGTTCCTAACGGTGTTTGTTTGTTATTTTTTAATATTTTTCGAGTGGAATTTTATGTTTAGGGGATCATATTCTCCTTGCTTCTTTTGCCTCTTTTTTCTTCAGAAATCAGAAGCAAGAATATCTAGCAAGTAATACTCAACAAAAAGGTACGAGTGAGTATCTAGCTGTTTTACATAATATGAAAGCTGAGTTTAAAAGCTCAGACAAGTAAAAAAGAAAAGAAAAGAAAGGTTAGCAAAGCAAGAAGATTTCGTGAGCATCTGGCAGGCTCTTGGTATTGGATTCGGTTTTTTGGGTATTGAAATTTGACAAATTTGAGCCAACCAGAGTTGCAGGAATCTCACAAGCTCAAACCGTAGCTTGGAAAAAAATCTTCAAGTCTAAAATGCTTCCAAATCAAGCCAATCATACAGACAAACTCCAAAAGTATCAGTGTGAAACCAAATTGTTAAATGATTGTGTAATTTCCTACATGGTTTTGGCAATGTCTAATATTCAATAAGGGCATGGTTTACCACTCTGCATCCACTTAAGAGACTTTCACGTTTTTTACATGCTTAAAATATAATAGTAGACATCAACCAATCATCACTTGTTCGAAGTCCAATAGAAAGGTATAAGTGAGATGCTATTTAATTAGTATGCAATTTGATTTCTAAGAATCTTCTTTCCTGGTGTGTTATAACTTTAACTTCTAAAAAATTTATATAATAAAAAAAATTAGTTCTTCAAAAATGGAAACTTCTATGAAATTTCATTGCTTAGTTACAGTATCATTCATATCATTTGGCATTTGTTTAGCTACTATTTATAAACAAGAGGTCGACAACAATATTCATAGGTTAAGCTTATAAATTTTTAACTTAACAGCTGCGATAACCATTTTTTATTGTAATATATATATATATATATATTTTAGATTAATTACACTGAAATTTATTAGTGTGACCACCCGCAGTTGGTGATATCACTGATATGGTAAGAAATGGAATTAGATAGGTGAGTCCGAATCGGTCTAGTAGCAAAATATTATCATGCAAAACTCTAAATTTTTCCAACTTATTTTATATGAAAAATAAAAATTTCTAAACATAAATAATATACAATTTCTAATATGATATCATCTCTATGTAGACTAGACAAGGCCTTAGAGGCTTAGCCCTCCTCAATGGCGGAAGGTTTTCACCACCTGTTCAATTCGCCGCCGGCAAAGAGGGCAACTGGTCAAGTGTGAGGAGCAAGATGTACAACAGCACATATGACCACACCTGGAAAAACATAATACAAGGTAAGTGAAAGAAGAGGCGGAGCAATTGCAAATAGAGAGGGCATTTGGTCTTACGGGACAAAGACAGCATTGTAGTCCTGCTCAAGGCATATTACACATAAATCTGGCACCAGTCGGTCTCTCTTAGTCCCATCCGACCCATTGCTGGCATTATCATCTTGACCTGCAAAGAAACTCTCCAGCATTCTAAACTAGTATCCAAACATACATAGCATAAAGTAACATATAATGTACACACTCTTATCTACCTTCAGTATCTTGCCCAGATCTCTTTGCAGCTGCTGCAGCAAGAACCCTGTACACACAACATCTTAATGCTTCATTTGTCTAAACAGATATAACAGCAGAAATTTATAAACTGAGCTGCACCAGGTTTATAATTAAAAAAAGGGAATACACAATTCGAAAGCTGGCTTGTTGTCATGAGTGGCGATGTCTGTATAGTTATGTCTTTAATAGCAGAGGAAGAGTATAATTGAGCTGAACAGTGATGCTACTAAAGAAGGAATTCTCCTATTTTAAGAGCTGGCTTGTTGTCGTGTTTAAAAATATCTATAAGGAAGCATAACTTACTTTCTCTGCAGTTCTGAACGGCGCCTTCTTTCCATGATGTATTCAATGGCATGCTTAGCAATCAGATAAACACCGAAGGCGGTCAGACCCACCGATGCATATTTGTACCACCTGCAAAACTTATTCTCTTTAAATTCAACTTCAAAAGGAAAGAGAAACACAAACACCATATATTTATTCATGCATATAAGCAACCTTGCCCATTTTCCAAGGTTTATAATGAGCTGATCAATTGTCTTGGGAGAGACATAAAAAGGCCCTTTGTGCGGTCGCTGAATTCGAACAGTGCCAATATCATCTTTAGCAGCCTGATCATAGATTTTAAAAAATAAGATAAAAGATAGTAGGTAAGTAATCATCTTATCAATTATCAATACCAAAAAGAACTTAACCATGAGCAAAAAATGTTATCAAAGATGTCCCATCAAAAGAAAAAGTCTACATTCATGTTGTCCAGATAATCTCCTTGCTTCTTCCTTTTCCCCCCTCCAGAAATAGTTAAATTATGAATTTCAGTCTACCCCCAGCTTAATCATTATTGTCCTTAATGTGTCAGATTTCTTGAAAAATAGCCTTTCAATAAATTACTGTGTTATTTCATTTTCTATCACATGTTAGTAAAATACGGATAAGTTTACCATGTAATTAACATACCTCACCAACAACGGTCAAAGAACTACCAGTTGGAAGTAGCCGCTCAATTCGCTTGACTCCAAGCATCTACAAACAGAAGCCACCAGTTCAGTCTTACCAAAAGAGGTGCTCTCATCTGTGCATTAAACTAAAATATTGCCAAGGATAAACCTTGAGGCCTTGGAGATAATCCAATGTCCCACGTACAATTGATCTTCCCGACTCTTCGAACACCTCACTCACTACTGGTAACACAAAACCTGTGGCACCTCGGGATCCCACCACATTGACACGACCAGTCCCATCATCCTGCCCATATAAATCCCAGGAATCCACCAAAGTCAACCTTTTAACTCAAAATAACCATAATAATACATAACTATAAAAAACAAAAAAAACAAAAGTTAAGTTGTAGAATATCATAACCACCATAAATAGATAGATAGAAAGACAATAAAGCAAGTTCTCACCAGGTACCAGGGAACCTCTTTACTCATGGATAGCATCAAAGCAGAGTCTTGTATCCAAGAACCAGCATCATTGTGTTTCAGAAAATGCTGTTCTGCCTACATAAGAAATAAACAAGAATGTTACATAATCTTCAACCCACAGATGAAAAAGCAACAGATCCAAGAAAAAGAAATATATATGTAGCTTTGAAATAAAATAAGAGATGCATATGATTTGTCTGAAGAATTACTGTTTCCTCCACAACCACACCCCTTAAGCCACTGAGTTCGCAAGTGATGGGGTTTTCAGAGCCAACTCTCCCAGATATGGCAACAACCAATGGTACTATACACTCAGCATCCAGCAATTGAGCTAAAAAGCCAAAGAAAAGAAAAGAAAAAATAAAAATTGTGATTAAGGTAATGTATCCAAGCAAACTAATGCCACAAAAAGCAATAAATTAGTTTCCAGCAAAGATTCCAAAAACAAATGCATTTAAAAGGAGATGAATTTCATGGATTCACATCCATTTTGAATTCACATCGCCATGCCACACTTTATTAACACATTGAATAGAAGCACCATCGCCAAAATATTTCCATAGGATAAAATACGTTCCTATTGTCTGTAAATCATTTTACACTGCATCAAATTGAAAAATTAAGAGCACAATTGAGAATATTTACAAAGATGGTAATAAAAGGAATTCAGAAAGGCACAGAAACTAAATATATCACCTAGAAGAAAAATGCAATCTATCTTACAACTGTTTGATTTCCTCGTAGAAAAAAAGTTGCATTAAAAAGTAAACTCTAATTCTTCAGAATCTCATAAAATGCATACCCAATTCCTTTAATTGATTGACCCGCGTAACCGATTTCAGGATCTCCGCATCCCTGTATCATCAACCAGAAAAATCAATTTTCTTTTTAAAATAAATAAGTTCAGCTTATACAAACACCACCATATATGATCAGAAGTTTAGTAATTTAGTCCAAATAAAGTAGTGAAAGAACAAGGTTTCAACTTTGAAAGCTGTGGATTCAGTATTAATTATTCGAAGAAATTTTGGGTAGTAAAGCACTGACCTTCCACTGCTCCTCCCAAGAAGATAGAGAGCAGCTGCACTCAAACAACAACTTAATCCACCCCAAGGAAGCATCTTCAACCACTTCAATTTCTCAAAACCTAATTTCAGACCCTTCTGCTAATACTCCTCTCGTCATCGAGCAGCAAATGTATAGAAGCACAGCAATGGGATAAGTGTTTTTTCTTTTTTTTGAAAAAAAAAAACATGAAAATTAACCGACTAGATAGAAAGTCAAACTGAAAGGGATAAATAAAAAAAATCAACTTTCAAATAAAAGGCGACGAGAAAATTAGGGTTTGAGAGACAGTTTGAGTAGGAAACGATAAGTCTTTGAAAAAAAAAAAAAAAAGAAGGCGCGAGATAATTGAGACGAGTTTCGGTTACGTTTAAGACTTTTGTCGAATTTTCTGTTAGTTTCCCGAGAAAACAATACTTGGAAAAAAAAAATAGAGAGAATCTGATACGAAGAGTGGGAGGAGAGGAAGAAGGGAGTAGGAGGGAGATGGAAGAGACAGCTTTCCGAAGGGGTTGTTGCTAAGATACGCAGCCTGCGTGTCAGAGACTCCAGACTTTATCCTACGCACCACAAACTCATTCGGCTCCTGTCGCGCCTGTTGAGGCCCGCCGCCGGAATGGATCGTATCAGCCACTGATTTTAGCTACCTATTATTTTTATATTGAACAAAATTATTTTTCCATTTTTAAGAGCCAATGATCA
This sequence comes from Ochetophila trinervis, assembly GCA_003254975.1. Classification (NCBI taxonomy): domain Eukaryota; kingdom Viridiplantae; phylum Streptophyta; class Magnoliopsida; order Rosales; family Rhamnaceae; genus Ochetophila; species Ochetophila trinervis. The sequence continues at coordinate 9,506 of QANX01004095.1, forward strand.
AATAAAATTCATGGGAAAAAATATTTTTTTAAAGAAATTATTTAAAAATAAAAATGTACATATATTCTCATTAATGAAAAAATAATTTTTAAGATATTTCTCTTGTGTATGAGATTAAATAATTCTTCAAATATTTTACTTGAAATGGAAGATCACTACAAAAGATCAAGTATCCATAAAAACAGGACCGTAGGATCTTATTATGCCTTTATTACAAGTTAAGTTCAATTAAATCAATTAAAAAATGAGTGTTAATTTCGGCTATAAAATAATTGAAAATTATTGATTTTTTAGGCTTTGAAAGTCTTTAATTATATATAACTGGCTAAATGATTGCCATACTAAATGAGTACTAAATTATTATCAAATGTGAAATGGCTGCTGGTATGGTCCATATCCATAATGATGGATTAAAAGATTAACCATTGTTATTAGATTCTCTAGTTCTTATTTGAATCCATAACTCAATAGTATTCGAAATAGTGATCTACAAGTATTAAAATGAATTTGCATTCTGTTCTTTTATCTCAAGCATATTCCTCATATTTATCTCTATGATATTTGGGATTTGTATCAAACAGCAAACAGGTATATTTGAGACTATTTTTCTTTTCTGGGTCATATATTTTGGACAGAATAGGAATTCACAGACAGAGGTGGATAAGAGTATTTTCCTGTCAAAATCTGTGAAGAAACATATTGATTTGCAGCTTCTGTATAATGGCTTCCATCCCAATTCACGTATTCTGATGTATTATTACATGGCGATGCAGTCACTGTACTTCCATTTACATTCTTGGTTATTCCACAAGCAATCTGGCTATCATAATTCAATGGCAGCCCACCATATCCGCAGCAAGCTGCTATAGGTTGTTTAAATCCTGGAAACTCAATAATATCGAAATCAGTATGACAGAAAGAACAATTTAATGGAAAATTTGAGTAATGCAGCTTACCGTGTTGAGAATAGTTTGCAATAAGGTCACTTTTTATTGAGAAAATATCGACCAAAGTGAAGTTAGCGTCTGGAAATTGACCACGAAACTTCAAAGTAAGATCATGTAATTGTGTGTTAAAAGCAGTAGCAGCTCTGTTCTGTGAGAATACACATCCAAATTGGTCCAGCTTTGATGGGTCTTTTCCAAATGTGGCAATGATTCTTGGTAGGCATCCTAGAGGGCCTGTGTTGTGAATCCAAAATTTTCTAGCTCCTGCAATGTATAATCTCTGAAAACAAAGAAAACACAAGGAACTCTTTTAGATTGTTGATAAAGATCTGATGTGGCAAATTCTAAATCTATAGAAATTAGAAAAACATAGACAACCTTCAATCCGGTCTCAAATTCTGCAAGAATAGTTGGGATGAAAGCGACCACTTGGTCTTCTGACTTGGAATAAAAGGCACCATCAATGTCATTCTGACCCACATCGAACGTATAAAGACCTTGCTTGAAAAGCTCTTCAGAAGGGAGAGCTTTTCGAAGCTTCTTGTCTGCAAATCCACCAATAAAAAAACTTGTCAACCAACATTATTTCCACGAAAGATTACTCTTTAGCTTCACCTAGACTATAGCATAAATGGATCAGTACCTTTAGCTAGCAGTTGAAGAACACGAGCTTTGAATCTGATAAACTGATAAACCTGAACTCCAAATGAAAAAGGGTCTGTGGAAGCTGCATTGGCTGGAAGTATGGTACCCCCACCGGTTGCAAAATTACACCCTTTTTGGAAATTTGGTGCACCCACAGAATCCAAATAAGGGTTGAGAAATGGTAGGCCAGCTTCATCCACTGCAAGGGACACAAATAAAAACAAATGCACACAAATCAAATTCCAATTATATTCTGCTGTTTTCTGCAATATGTTTTCTGATTGCTTAGAAAATCAGGCAAAAAGAAACATATATACTTAGAAAATCAATGACCAAACGTCCATCGCAGAAGCGTCCAGAGGGCTTGAGGAAGAAGGTTTGGCCATTGAATGGTCCAGCAGGGAAGGCAACCCCTGCAACAAGACCACCAGTGTCTGAATTGGAATCACCGAAGTTGAAAAACGCCGGGTAACTGAAATTGTTGGAGCTAATAAGAGGCAAGTATGACAAGATCAAGGCTAGTGTTTGGAAGGTGAGAATTTCCGCTTCCATCGTGGAGTCGTGAAGAAAGCTAGGTGGGTTTTTATGGATTTGGGAAAATCTAAAGCTGTGTATATATAAATCCCATATTGGCTGAAACGTTAAGAAAATGTTTGGTAAAATATCGGTGTCTTGCAAGATGTAATAAAGGGTCAAATTTGCTTAAAAGGTATAAATTGAAGTTCCAAGAAATAAAAAAAGCAAAAATCAATATGCAAGTTCACAGCAAACAACAAAAAAGACAAATCAACTCGTTGAAAAGACAGAAACAAGGATGTTTGCAAAACATGGCAATAAGCAAATGTTTTTTTTTTTTTGCAATAAATGTAAAAGGGTATTTATATAATTTTAAAAAATATAAAGGTTTCAGAAGGAAAAAAATAATAACATTTTTTTTTAACAATAACAAATTATAAAAAGGCAACTTATCTTGAACTCACAAAGAAAGATATATTTATAATAACTAATAACAACTATTTTATATTTTTGTTATTTTTTATTGGATATAGTGACTGAAATGTGAAAATAATGTTTGGCGAAAAGATGGGTGTCTTGCAAGACGAGGCATAAAGGCTCCTAAAATTACTAAACGCTCCAATAAATAAATAATAATAAAAAAAATGAATTCATGAAATAAGTATGGAAAGAGACAGAAAATTTTGTTTGCAAGCAAGCAAACGACCCATCTCAATATTCAATATTTTTCCAGAAATTTTTTTTTATGATAATTATTTATCGGTTATATCATACATTATAGGAATATAGAGGTATAATAATATTTTCGTTCCATTTCCTATATGTTCGTTTTAAATACGACATGTCGGAAGCTAGAGAGTATCATATTAAGATATAATTATGGGCCAGGTGACTATATAAACGGGTCGGGTTGTAAGAGGAGGAGAACAGAGCGAGCCGAGTAAAACTAAAACCCTCGAGAAAACCAGTAGGCCCTAAAACCCTCAGCGGCTCTGCGAAGACTACTATCCGCCAACCTGTGCGTGAAGCTAATAGGTGCTTGGACTTCCTTCTGCAACTTTTCATGGCTACGGTCGCTCTCAGAAACCCTAACTCCAAGCGCCTTCTTCCATTTTCCTCTCAAATCTACTCCTGCTGCAGAGGATCAACGCCCGCTGGTGCTTCAATCTCCGATTCGTTATCTGGAAATGACAAATCTTATACTCCGCTTCCATGGTGGAGATCCATGGCCACCTTCACTAGAACGTAAGTTTGGACTCTGATTCTTTCCTCATTTCTAGCCTCATTTCCTTCACAATGTATATACGACTTGGAGATATGTGTAAATAAATGTTTCTTGATTTAGTTGGAGGAGTTTCAGTAATGTAAGTAGAAGTTGTTAGCCTTTCTGAGAAAATGGTACTAGTTTTTGGTATGGAGTCGTAATAATCAATTGGAATTGATTTTTACCCTGGTGGATTGGACTCCAAAAGCTCTCCACGAGGAACAATGGTGGATTGGGGGAACTGGTGTTGACTTTGCTTGAACTGGCATAAATTCTTTTTGTTTTTTCCAACAGGAAACCTCATGTGAATGTGGGAACAATTGGACATGTTGATCATGGAAAGACTACTCTCACTGCTGCAATTACCAAGGTTTGGTTAGAGATGCTTTTGCTTCTTTCTGTCTGTATCTGATATATATATATATATATATATATATGAGTTGTGGTAACAGATAGAGAATGTGTTCCATGAAATTTATTTATTTATTTTTTTTACTACTTTCCTAAGGTTCTAGCAGAAGAAGGTAAAGCTAAGGCTGTCGCTTTTGATGAGATTGACAAGGCTCCTGAAGAGAAAAAGAGAGGAATTACAATTGCAACGGTTAGAATGTAGTTTTCTTGTTATATATGAGCACATGCCATTTTTCTTGGTTGTAGGTTCCTGTAGCTTCCATCTTTGTTCTTCTAGTTTAATCAAAATATCTTTCTATTTGAACTTTGGTTTGCCTTTATGTTTCAGGCTCATGTAGAGTATGAAACTACTAAGCGACACTATGCACACGTTGACTGTCCAGGACATGCAGATTATGTCAAGGTAAGCTTTGAAAATAAATGAGTATTCTTTAAAAAAAAAAAAAAAAAAGCATTAGTTGGTACATTGTTCATCTAATTTGCTTAATAACATTGCCGAGGCCCAAGACCGATCAAATTCAGAATCAATGGAGTCCTGAAAGTAGGAGTTTTATATGGAGAGTTATTGATATGTAACATATGTGCACTTGTCTATTTTTTTAGTTTAAAACTGGACAAATTTGTTTGCTGATATGAACTTGTGATAAAATGAAAATTAGGTAAGATTCTTTAAGTGCTGGAAATTGGAATATGTCTTACGTTCCATGGATCTTTCAATTTGATTTTGGATGCATATTATTGTTGTTGCTCAAGCAGCACAAGTTGGCTGCTATGCTGAACTCCAGTTTATTTATGAAATGCTTCATGTTACTAGTACATTCCTCAAGAAATTTAATCGATTAAAATAATTCCCTTTAGTTTTTAAATTGATTCCATAATTTTCCCTGAGATGCAGAGTCACATGCTCACACGTGGACCTATTTAATAACTATAATTGATATGCAGAACATGATTACTGGAGCTGCCCAAATGGATGGGGGTATTTTGGTCGTATCTGCTCCTGATGGGCCCATGCCACAGACAAAGGAACACATTTTGCTTGCACGCCAGGTGTGTGATTCGGTGATGTCATATTGCAATGAATTTTTTGTAAACATCTTAGCTTAAGAATCCATAGGATAGAATGATCTATGTAAGATGTTTCTTAATATATTCCACAGGTTGGCGTACCATCACTTGTTTGTTTTATGAATAAAGTTGATGCTGTTGATGATGAAGAGTTGTTAGAGCTTGTTGAAATGGAGCTCCGTGGTGGGTAGCTTTTAAGGATCACCTGATTTAATGGACAGCTTTTATTTTTATGTAACTTTTTTCACATATGCATATATTTCTGGCAGAGCTTCTAAGCTTCTACAAGTTCCCTGGGGATGAGATCCCAATTATTCGGGGTTCGGCTTTGTCAGCTTTACAAGGAACTAATGAAGAGATTGGCAAGAAGGCTATTTTGAAACTAATGGAGGCCGTGGATGAGTATATTCCTGACCCTGTGCGCCAACTTGACAAGCCTTTCCTAATGCCAATTGAAGATGTTTTCTCAATTCAGGTAAGTCTAGCATGCTTGATGATGCTTGTGCATATCAATCTTTAGGAACATTGAATTCCATTGCTCTAAGAAGGATTAGATTCCTTATTTTTCTGTTGCTGCTTTTGGAATTTGTTATCTGTTGAAGGATTGTCCTTAAATTTGTTGCAAAAGATTTTCTCAATTTCTAGTTCCATCATCCATGATAATGCTGCTGGTTATGGTATCTAGTATTCTTTTAAACTATTAAGCTATTATCTTGAGCTTTCCTCTAAATTGGTTAAGTTTTCTTTTTAGATTCCCACATTATCAATTGAGGATTAGGTGTATGCTGTTCTTTCGATATTTTATTGAACACCACTTTTTCGGCGTTGCAAACAAGATAGTTAGTTTCTAATGGGTGTTAACTTAGTACTTATGATTATTTATGCCTGTATGTTGAAGGGACGTGGAACTGTTGCCACTGGCCGTGTTGAGCAAGGAATAATAAAAGTCGGTGATGAAGTTGAGATTCTAGGATTAATGCAGGTAAATTTGTAATATATTGTGGTATTGTCTTCTGCTGCCACAGAGCACTCTTTGCTTTCCTTTTCCATGCAAGCTTTTTGATAGGATTTGCAAAATATAGTGTAAATCAGCCTTCATGATATTGAGGGCTGTTATGTTTTCAATTAGGTGGCATCAATCTTTAAATATGTATCTTTGCAGACTATATACCATAGTAAGCATGGATAGTTTTCAAAGCTAACATTCTTCTACAGGGTGCTCCTTTGAAAACTACAGTGACTGGTGTTGAGATGTTCAAGAAAATCTTGGATCAAGGTCAAGTAAGTAACGAATTTGAAAACTTTTTTTATATCCATGCTTTCATGTGGCATTGTCATGTTTTCATTTAACAGTGCGTTTGGGTACTCATCTAGGCTGGTGACAATGTGGGTCTTCTTCTCCGAGGTTTAAAACGGGAAGATGTGCAGAGAGGACAGGTCTTTGCTCAATCACACCTTTGAAATTTACGTATGCTTGATTAATGTAGGATCACCATCTAAAATATGACGTGCAATTAGATTAGGTTTTGGCAGCACATGGTATTAACTTTTGGATGTTGTTCGTTTGTGGTAATTGAATAGGTAATTGCCAAGCCAGGAAGTGTCAAAACATACAAGAGGTTTGAAGCAGAGATATATGTCCTCACAAAGGATGAAGGTGGACGTCATACAGCATTTTTCTCAAACTATAGGCCTCAGTTTTATTTGAGGACTGCAGATATCACTGGAAAAGTAGAATTGCCTGAAAATGTTAAGATGGTTATGCCCGGAGACAATGTGACTGCAGTTTTTGAGTTGATTCAACCTGTTCCTCTTGAAGCAGGTATGTTTAACTTTCTTTTTCCTCATAAGCAATCAACTCTGTTTTCTTTTTGACTGCTCCTCTCATTCTTTCTCCCTTTTTCTTTTCCCTTTTTTCCACTAGGAAAGTTCTAAGCTTTTCCTAGCATTATATCCATTAAAGGGCTTTTATTTTATTTGTTGGTAGTGTTACTTATGCTACCACGATGCAATCAAATTAAACTTTTACATTAATTATTCATCTCGTTTAATCTGAAAAGGAGAATAACATTATTAGGCACCATTCTAAGTTACGGATAACTGTTCATTACGTAGTCAATGAGGTTTGTTTTTGTTCAATCCATCAAATATAAACTCTTGTTTTGTTATTTTATCAATTAATTGATTTGTCTTTACTTTTTTACTTAATTTGACATTGTAATATGGACTCATATGCATGCTGCATAACAACTCAAGGATAGCCATACCCTGTATTTGTAGGTTTGGCCCAGTGCACTTCCAAGTCAGAGGTTCAATCCTCCCTGGGTAAAAATACCCCTCCCCCAATCAAAAAAAGAAAAGAAAAAAAGGATAGCCATACCCACAAGTCTTTATAATGTTTAGACTATGAGTTAATAGAGATATATAAGCCAATTAAATTTCATGCTGATGATATAATTAATTTTTAATTCGACTTTTTATTTTTATTTTTTTGCTTTCCAAATTCAAAATCATGTTTTCTTGTTCACACTCCTTGCAAATATATACACATAGTTGTTGTAATCTAAAATGCAAGATTCGGCACAAAGGCCCTAAGCATTGCTTGCGTTCTAACTGACAGGACAAAGATTTGCCTTGCGGGAGGGAGGTAGGACAGTTGGTGCAGGAGTGGTATCAAAAGTACTGACTTGAGCTTCTATATGATCATTATCATCAGCAAAAACGAAAAGTAAAAAAAAATAGGGTGTAAGATTTGTTCGCTTTGTTATGAAATTAGTAGATTAAGAGAGGGAACTTGACCCTGTTTTTCATTTTCCATTTGATTTTCTTTTTGAATTGTATTATCATAAATAATTTTCAAACAGTTCTGGTTCTTAACCAATATTGAACATGCTTCTAGCATGGGTGCCATGCACTTTACAATCAAATTAGTTTCTCCAGAAAGTTATTTTCAGTTCATCAATGCGCACAATTATTTTTGGCCATTTTGTACATTAAATGATTAAATAATCTTAAAGGAACATCTTATTAAATGACTTAAATTTTAAAAATCTTTAAAGGCAACACCAAACAAATTTTGTAGAGTCTGCGGACGAGTCCCTTTCTACCACGGACTGGATGTCATGAATAGTGACGCATTACTAACAAAAATGATCAGGCAATTTTCTTCAACAATAAACGCAATTTTCTTCAACAATAAAGATAGAGGTGTAGTTAAGTGGTAAATGCCAGCGAACTTTTACACTTGAAAGTACAGAAGTTAAAATTCAAATTTTAGTAGACTCAAGTGTTCTTCTCTGTTGCTGCTACTGCACAAAAAAGAAGAAATTTCCAATGACATGGACTTTTAGTGTGAACTTTTATTGAGTTAAAAAAACGCTTAGATTTGACCCACTCATTAGATAACTTCTAAGCCTATAACCATGCTACGGAGTCCTTTTTCTTCAGCAAAAAAAAATATAGCAAAACAAAAAAGTTTTACTATATACTTCGGTACAGTTAAAAATAGATCGAAATTTCATCCCCAAAATTGCAGTGTATATGTTACAATATATTCATTACTTAACCATGTTACTCTCCTGTAAATATAATTTTTTAGTCTTAAACTATCGAATAATAATGAGTTACGCACATGCTGACTGGTGTTCAGATAGAGCTCAGGAATGAGCAGGCTCATGTTAAACCTGGAAATCTTTGGATTTAATTTTCCTTCTCTCTTCGATCATTAGTCTGACTTTGAGCTTGTTCTTGAAAGGCGATGAGCTTCACACTGTCTGAACATCATCCAGCAATGCTTCAACATTTACAATTACAGTCACTGTCCGGACAAAATGTTCTTCTCCTACCATTTGATTTGATCCCTTTACATGAATTTACACATTTATGCTCAAACAAGCCTTAACATCGCCACTGCCATTACAGTTGCAGCTCTGAAATATATCTCCTTCATGCTACTATCCACTGTCTTCACCATGTCCTCTTCCCTCAACCTCAACTTGCCTGCATTCTTGCTGATATAGACCATTGAGTCTCTCAGGTTATTCACTGCCCAAGAAAGCCAAACTAGCCCAAACCCTAATCCAGTGTTAAAGAATTTAGATGCAGTTAAGGGTACCCTTCCACAAGCTACTTTGCAGATGACAGAAAAAAGGACAGCCAAGCCAGTCCCGGCAATTCCAGCAGAAAACTGTGTTAGGAGCTCAGGAAGCTCCGGGCTGGATTTTTTTAGTGAAAGGATTGCTGTTTTCCCATACTTTCTATTGTTAACCATTAAATATAGAAGGTTCTCACAGGCATGGAAATAGTTCTTCTTATAGAGATCCCGCTCATGGCCTAACTTTTTGCTGTTCTTCTTCTTAGGTAATGACTTGACCTTGGTTTTCTGAGGACTGTTGAGCGCATGAGACGGAAATAAGATTAATAAGTGTCATGATTAAGAACGCTATATGAACACCCAGATGTGTGTCCCCGTAAATAATTTCAATAACAATAAAACTTTTAATTTAATCTTGACGCTAATAACTAAAAGCAGAGTAATGATAAATATTGGGGGATAAAATAGGAAACACAAAATTATCATATAATTAAAACATTTTTCTGGTCAATATAGCCTCGAAACTAAATCCATGTCAATAAAGGATTGAAAAGTGAACAAAAAAACTCAAAAGTTTATAGCTGCCATTTACCTCTTTAAAGGAGCAATTGTTGTCGCTTGGAGTGTCAAAGAGGGCCCATTAGTAATAACACCTACTTCACTGTTGTCCAGCCTGATCCACAAAATGAGCGCAATCAAGATTTTTCACCCAAAAATATAAAAGAAATTGCAAGACTTGTTTACCCAGTCTTCAAATATGTTATTCTTCTAGATATAGTACAATCACCAGGGAAAACATGTCAAGTATTCATATTTTTCAACTACATGATAAACTCTAACTATCAAAAGGTTTATGCCAATTCCAGAAATAATAAGCAGATATATCATATTAAGAGTTAATGCCATACTGTAGTCATCCAACATACTGTTAACAAGATGTAAAAAATATAATTGCAACAGAATTAGATTGGTTCTAACACACTACATAATGGAATGAAATATATATTAATAGATGTGAATTCAAACTGCATAGTTATTTAGGTAAAAGTGATTAGTACCCAAACATACCTACTATAGTGTGGGACGAGCAATGACTGCTTCTTCCACATGGATGAGTTTTTTAATAAGTAAAATTCAGCAACGACTGAAAGTAGATCTTTCATCTCAGTGCCTGTACCATTGAATAAGACCCGACCATCTGGGTGAACTGTAATTATTGAACTATCAACCAGATCTCCCACAAAGTCCAAGAGTGGTTTTTGGGCAAACAATTCAGTACTTGGGTAGATAAGAGGAGCTGGTGGCTGTTGATGCGCATCAATTTTTAAAGCTTCTAACCCCATCAACTCAGAAAGTAAAGACATATCCACACGACTTTTCTCTGGTTCACTTGCTTGGGACATGAGGAACTGCAGGATCTTTTCATGTCTCATGCACTTTTCAGCAATTTCAAAGCTAAAAAGCAGTGACCCTGGAAAAGTATCTGCAACCACAGGTAGGAAAAAGTTTTTTTATTTTCTGTTTAGTTCTTTAAAGAAGATTACAACATTGTTTGGGAAGAGATAAATGTATAATGGATAAGAAAGAGTGACAGAGGCATAAAGGATTTTCAACGAATCCAGTCAAAACTCAAACCAACATTTTTAATTACAGTGATCTCCAAATAGATGTCATTTAACATATCAATCCACCATGCCCAGCTACCCTTCATTTTCTTAGTCTGGAGCTAGGTCATACTTATTTTCACATATGCATGTAACATTGTGTAGATGCAGGCATGCACATATGTACACATGTATTAACAATCTGTGAAGCTGATAAATCAACTTAACTTGCTTTACTTTGTCTAGGACTAGTTTGGATGCATACCTTGCATATCAGGGAGAATTGGCTTTTTAACAGCTGAGTCAATCTTGATATGATGGTTAGATTCAGAGAACCCACTTAAAGATTTCCAAGGCTCTTCACACTCCTGTGGCCTCGATTTAAGAGATCCTAATCTCATAACCTCAAGTCTTGCGCCAAGACATGGAAAAAGAGGTTGGAAATCCTGCATAATCAAAGATCAAGAAGAACTTGTTACTAAAAGAAAACAACTAATTATGGATGATCAGAAGAGATTAGCGGTTCAGATTAGCATCAGGCTCATAATGCAAATTTGTCAATGCAATGAAGCATACTACATGGTCAGACAAATTTCAAGCAATTTCATTTTATCTCAATTAAACCACTACAGCATAAACTAGGTGGCCAATTAAGATCATCATAATTACAATCTGTGGCAAAAGAGGGGGGGAATCGTTAAACCTGATCTATAAATGCCTAGTTAGCTAGCAATCAACTCAATTATTATCACAAAATATGTTAAAAGACAGTTCAATAGCTCTGTCAATACAAGCTACTTTATGTGAATTGATACGAAAGCAATTAGTTCTTCAATTTCCATTAAAATTCAGTTAACAAATCTTTTACTATGAACCAAATTATAAAACACTAATTAGACTACATATAGATGTGCCTAATATCTTAACATGTTTGACCTCTATTTTACCTCGGTTTTGTGAAATTGATTCATCTACATAGCCTCAACTTATAACTTAGAAAGAACAAAAATAAAACCATAAACCCAATGAGACCTAGATAGAACAGAACTCACAGTATAAACCTTAAAGAGTTCAACTAAATATAATTAGATAGCCCAAACCACTACTGAAGTAGCACAATTTCTACAAAACTCAATTACAATTAACAAAATATCTCAATATACTAGATCACCAACTCTTTAAAATCAGATTATTAACCAGACACAACCAGATCAAAGAACAGCATATAACGCATACAATTACACACGAAACTCAATTATCCAAATAACAAAACCCCTTCAAGATCAAAGCCTGTGCTTTACCTGGATGACCCTGCCCACCCCCTGTTCTCGTTGCAAAACGACCCCAGGAGGGTACCCATGAGAAGCCATCAGATAGACCTTAGCCACCATAACTAAGAAAAACCCGGTTCGGAAAACTAATTCCCCAAACCAAATTTATCTCCTTTTTGGGGCTTCCTCAGATCACCATAAACTTATCCATCCAAGGACCTGAAAATCCAAAAATTTCACTACTTGGTTTTTTGGATGCCACCAAGTCCATAAGATTAAGAAATTAAAAATAAGAAAAGTGGGATTTATGTGATCCAATTGTTTGATCAAAGAATTTGTGATTTTAGGTTCTGTGGTACGCACGCCCTTTGAGAATCCAATCCAGGCTGGAATTCTCAAAAAAGACAAAAGCGTCTGTTTCCTTCTTCCTGGACTCTTTCTGGAATCGGTTTCAATCTCCTGTGCCTTCATACACCATATTAGTTTATTCCTCGTTCACGGTTGTATCATCACGACCGTCAATCCAGTTTGTGGGCCATCCAAGATTGACCTTCGGATCTCCCGATCTTGATCTTAGTCACTCAAGCTGATGAAGGAAACATGGACCACTTGCGTGAACGTGCACATTGGAATTTGTTGGTAAAAAAAAATCTACGCATGTTCCCACAAAGGCTGCTCGAATCATTTTCATACACGTCACATCATATTTTACTCTTTTTCGTTTTGTTATTTTGAAAAATATTATTTGTAACTATAAAAATTGAATTATCATTTGATAATTTGATTAACTATATTTTAAGAAATTAAATTTTTAATACAAAAAATTAATATTTAATTAAATAAATTTAATTAGTAGTAATATTTAATCAGGACTTTAGAATATTGTTACGAAGATAAAAAAAATTTAGTGTATTGAATATAAATTTAGTCTTTTAAAAANTTCTCTCATTTTCTCTTTTATCTCCCCCTCATTCTCTCTCACTCTCTCACATTTTTTTTTTCTTTGGTCTGCACCGTTTCGAAGAACGAAGCCAAAAAAATAATTTATATTACTGTATTTATTAAAAAAGTAAGAATTCCTTGCTCAAATATTGTCAAGAAAGGTGAGGAAGTTTATCAAATCTTCCAGTTAGAAAAGAAGTGGTTTTTCTCATCTGTCAAAGGTGAGATTGGCCTCAAAATCTATATTTCACCAGAAACAAGACCCAAATATCCCTCTCCTTCACATCCATCTGAAGCCCCTCTTACAAATTCACCACTACCTTCAGAGCCCCCAACCTCTAGTTCTGCTTTCCCCGAAAACACTACACCAGCTTCAGAAAACACACAACTTACTTGCAATACATTTATATTACTGTATTTATTAAAAAAAATTTGATATTAGTTAGTTATTAAACAAAAAAAAAAAA